>CAUYQG010019507.1:0-29878 GCA_963574415.1 Tarsius wallacei | reverse complement strand
AAGTCTGGAAGTGTGATACCTCCTGCTTTGTTTCTTTTGCTAAGGATTGTTTTGGCTATTCATGGTCATTTATGTTTCCATATGAATTTCTGTATTGTCATTTCCAGGTCTGAGAAGAATGATGTTGGTAACTTAATGGGTGTTGTGTTGAATCTATAGATTGCCTTTGGTGGGATGGACATCTTAACAATGTTGATTCTTCTTATCCATGAACATGGAATATTTTTCCATTTGTTTGTGTCATCTTGGATTTCTCTGAGCAGTGTTTTGTAGTTCTTGTTGTAAAGGTCTTTCACTTCTCTGATTAGGAAGATACTGAGGTATTTCATTTTTTTGGTGGCTATTGTGAATGGAATTGTGCTTTTTATTTGATTCTCTGCTTGTTGCTGGTGTTTAAGAATGCAACTGTTTTTGCACATTTATTTTGTACCCTGAGACTTTGCCAAAGACCTTTATCAGTGCAAGCAGGTTTTTGACAGATTCTCTTGGATTTTTGAGGTATAGGATCATATCATCAGCAAAGAGGTGTGACTTAACTTCTTCTTTTCCTGTTTGGATACCCCTAGTTTCCTTCTCTTGTCTAATTGCTCTAGGTAGGACTTCCAACACAATGTTGAACTAGAGGGGTGAGAGTGGGCAGCCTTGTCTTGTTCTGGTTTTCAGGGGAAATGTTTCCAGTTTCTGTTCATTTATCAATATATTAACTGTGGGTTTTTTATAGATGGTGCTTACTATTTTGAGGTATGTTCCTTCTATACCTAGGTGTTTGAGAGTTTTTATCAAGAAGGGATGCTGGATTTATTTTTTCTGCATCTAATGATATAATCATGTGGTTTCTGTATTTACATCTGTTGATGTATTTAATTACACTTATGGTCTTGTGGTTGTTGAAACAGCCCTGCATCCTGGGGATGAATTCTACTTGGTCGTGGCAGATGATTTTTGAGTTGTGTTTTTGGATCTGATTTGCTAGAATCTTGTTGAGGTTTTTTACATCTATGTTCATAAGGGATATTGGCCTGTAGTTCTCTTCTTTTGTTGGATCTTTACCTGGTTTGGTTATCAGTGTGATGTTAGCTTCATAAAATGATTTGGGGAAAATTTCATCTTTCTCAGTTGCCTGGAATACTTTCTATAGGATTGGTATCAGCTTCTCCTTGTACATTTTGTAGAATTCTGCTGGAAAGCTATCTCGTCCAGGGCTTTTTTTTGTAGGTAGTTTTCTTATGACAGAGTCAATTTCATGGGTTGTTATTGGTCTACTTAGTGTCTCAGCGTCTTAACCTGGGGAGGTTATGTGATGTCAGAAAGTCCTCCATTTCATTAGGTGATCAAGTTTGTGATTTCTAATAGGCAACTCTTCCAAGATAGGATCTCATCTGTGAATTCTGGGTATTAATTAGAGTTTTAGTTCAGTGCTTGAAAAAACTGTAGGCAATTCTTGAAGCAGATATAGAAGAAGGCCTAAAAAATTTGATGATGTTTGTTTCCCTACAATACCTGCCCTAGATACCCCTTTCCATCATTTTTTCTACAATTGCAGGAACTCCAAAAATTAGACTTAGGGCCGTTCTTTGCCTCTGGAAAGCCCGTCTCTTTTGTTTACAGGCATCTTTGTGTACAACCCCAAAAGTCTACTTGCCAGCCTGGAAGAAGAAAGGCTGTCAGGATGACTTACAGGCAATCAGTCCTAGTGATCCAGGAATTGAGTCACAGTATCTCCATAAATATCTAATTCCCTGTTGTAATCTGTGGGAGTTTTCTCTGATCCTCACATCTCAGGGCTTCTGCCCCAAGACACCAGAGAGACCTGATGGTTATAACACCTCTCTAGAACTGCTCCTTATCAACTTGAAAGAATTGTTACACTTCAGAATGAATAACTTGGACAGAGAATGATCTCTAAATGTCTGTTATGGGGTGCCAGTGAAAATGGTTGAGTAAGGCCCTCTGAAAATGATTTCATTAAAAAAAAGTGACAAGAAGGCTGGGTGTGGTAAGTCACACCAGTGATCCCAGCACTTGAGAGGCTAAGGCGGGAGGGTTGCTTGAGCCAAGGACCTTGAGACCAGCCTAGGCAACATAGTGAGACCTCATCTCTACAAAAAAATAATAAAATTACCCTACAGTCACAGCTACTCAGGAGTCTGAGGCGAAAGGATCACCTGAGCCAGGAGGTCAAGGCTGCAGTGAGCAATGATCATGCCACTGCACTCCAGCTGGAGTGACAGAGTGAGACCCCCAACTAAAACAACAACAACAAAAGATACAAAAACTGGCCAAAGTTACTAGAATTAACTTTTTTAGAACTCTAGAAATTAAAATCTCGCTGCAACCCAGAAAGCATCTATTCAGGTAAAATGACTGAATCTCAGTAAGAACAGGCAAGAATTGTGGTATTTTAACTTGTTACTATTCCCATCTCTCCTCCCTCTCCAGTTCCACAGTACCCTTGAAATCCAATATCTGAAATCACGGTGAAAACCAGCAGCCTGTCAGTCTGCCTTTGGAGGGAGCAGAAAGGGGCTGAAGCTTCAAGCAGATTCTCCTTTTCCTCCCCCTTTTCCTGCATAGTGCCTTCCCCCTACTATGCTGTTCAGTGAGATTTGAGAACTGGTGAAGAGAAGGAAGACCGAGGGGAGTGCATTGTCGCTGAAGCCAATTTCAAATCTCAGTTAAGAGAACATTATGCACCATAGCTGTTGACAGAGGCTGGGGTCATGCAAGACATACTACATGGGACAGGACTAAGTAAAGCTCATTTGCCTCAATTATCCATGGGAGACCATGGAGAAACTGATGTTGCCTCTCACTGGGGCTTACGAAATACACCACAGCGAATTGGAGCGACACTCTCCAATTTGGCTCTGCTCAAATAATCTCTGTTTTATATGAAGTTTCATAATAGCTTCAGGAAGAGACTATTATAGTAACTGGTTTCACTTGATTTAATTCTGTAACAAAACACATGCCAAGGGTGTTAGTTTACCACAGAAGCACTCATACCTCCTACTGAGTCATTGACTTAATTCCTGTAAAGCTCAGGTCTTTATGGAAAGTTTATTCAAATAGGTAAACTAAGATAATCAATGTTTGAGAAAGTGAAGATATTTAGCTTAAAGGGCTGTGTAGCAAAGAACCGGATGAGGGTACCTTATCTACCCCTTTAAAAATAGTATATTAAATCATTTACTTGTGTTAAGATGATTATGCAATAATACCTTGTACATACATTATTTTGTTGTTATAACTAGTTTCATTTGAACTGTTTGAATTTTAATTGGTGACGGATTATTGCTGTGATCTTTTTTCCAGTCCTACCTAAGTGAATCAGTGTGACTCATACATTTGGTGGAGTCTTGTGGCATTAGTAAGTTAGCCTCATCCTTTTTCTGTGGAAACTGTTAACTGTTAACTGTTAGATATGACATTTAGGTGAACACATGTGATACCAGAGAATAAGGTTTCCAAAGCTGAGTTTTTCTGGTGATACTTGGTTCTTCTGTCATATGTGTCGTGGTGGTGTTTGACCTCTTCATAGAAATCTGCACATTTGTTTTTTCAGGGTAGATCAAGACCAGTCTCCAACAAAAAAGACCTCCTAAGAGACATCCTGTATGGTGTTTGAAGCCAGAAGAGCATGATGATCATGTTACCTAGTTAGCTCTCTATCTTAAGGTGTATCTAAACCTAGACCATTTGAAATAGTTTGCTTTTTATACACCTTTTTTTCTTTATTGGTAAAGTAATACGCATCCATTCTATAAAAAAAATTTTTTTTTTTTTGAGTTGGAGTCTCACTCCGTGGCCCAGGCTGGAGTGCAGTGGCATGCTCATGGCTACCCTAGCGCCGACCTGCTGGGCTCCGGCGATTCTTCCGTTTCAGCCTTCCAAGTAGCCAGAACTACAGGTGTGCGCTACCATGTTGGGCTAATTTTAGATTTATTGTAGAGACGCGGTCTCGCCAAGTTGCCTGGACTGGTCTCGAACCTGCGGGCTCAGGCAGTCCACTCGCCTCGGCCTTCCAAAGCGCTGAGATTACAGGCTGAGCCACTGGGCCCAGCCATTCTATAAAATTTTTAAAATATAGACAAAAATTATGAATGGAAGTATCTTGTAATCTCACCATTCAAAGACCAGGGATATGGATATTTTATTTAAGTCTGCATTGGTAATATTTCATGTTTAATTGTGTACATTCTCATGTCACCATTATGATACTTGTCCCACAATTTGTTCATTCCTTTTGTATTTAGTTCAGTAGCTAGAGATCCATTTAAAAACAACTATTATATACTTAAAAACAGTTGCCAACTATATTAACTCAGTCAAACCTGGCTTGATTGAGAGACAGTCAATTATATGGAGATTTTAAGTATTCCCTGTTTTGTAAAAAGTGTTCTCCTTTGAGAAGTTGTGACTACCATCACTCCATCATATTTTGCTGCATGGGTGTGTCTATAAAGTCTGCTATTGAATTCATTTTACACATTATAATGTGCATCACTTTGCTAAATGCAATGGAATGGGTAGGCTGGGGCTGGAATGTGGCCAGAGCACATCTTAATATAGGGGCAGGCTGCATCTTTATCTATTGCTTCCTAAACTCAATAGTATGCCCTCCAGAACAGAAACAACATCTTTATCTTTCATTTTCCCTTAGCATTTAGCAGAGTTTGGCATAAACAATAGGTGCTTAATAAAACTACGTTTGGGGCTTAAACGAGAGATTTGGTTTGATTTCCTGTGGCTGGTGGGGAACACTGAGGCAATTTCCTGTAGATTGTTCAACTTACCTTGGTGTCCTTCTTGTAGTCAAGTAGCCAGTAAATGGTTAGTCCTAACTGTTGCTATTTTAGGATCGATTAAAACCACCTCCACAGGGAAGTGTTTATTAGATAGTATCAACATCATGCATTGGAACTGAATTTAAAACCTGTCCCCTGCAAAAGGTACTCATTTACTAAGATGGTAAATAAAGCAAGTAAACCAAATATCTAATTACAAAGATTGTCAGATTCCATTTAATGTGCATGCCAAAGAACAAATTTATGTACATGCTAACCCATGGCGCAGTCCCTAAACTCTAGTCTTGTAGACTTAAGGTGATCTTAAATTGAGTCCTTTGAAAATATTTTGTATTTTCAGAGGTAAAATATTATGTCATTTCTCAGGGTGAATTTATTTAATGAGAGGAAATACTTTTAGAATGAGAATTGCAAAATTTCCTTTTAAGTTAAAAACATTCTCAATTTCCTGATAAGTGATATACAGGATAATGATTTAAAAAGAAAACCTTGCTTACCAAGTGGGCCAGCCACCATATTCTGTAGGAGATGTCTATATCCTGCTGTTTTCAGCAAACTAAGCCTTAATCCTTCATAGTGAAATAATTATTCAGGGAGGGAAATGACTCCTGTATAGGACCTAAGCAGAAAATGCCATCAGGAATACAAACATTTGATAAAGAACTAGCTGCACAAATAGCTATATATGGTCTCTTTTTCGCACGGTAACCCAACAGATTGCTAATGAGAAGTAACTTGTAGAAAGTGGTTGTCCTGAATTGCAGGGAGGAGACTCGTGGTTTGGCTGCTGTCTTCCCTTATTTGCCATGTGGATGGAAACTGCTTCTTTGACGATACTTCATTGGGCTTCCGTTTTCTTATCTGTATCAAGAAAGCGTCAGAGTAAATGATACCATAGGTCTCCTTCACCTGTTAGTGCTATGATGTTTTTGTTATTATTATCTGTGGTGGTGGTTTTTGAAAAACATTTTTTAATGTTATTATTTTAAGCACCCAAGTTTAAATGTTGCCATTTATTATTACTTGATTTTTGCATCAACCAGAAATTGAAGAAAATAATTTTTAAACCAAATACCATACCTTTTATTAAAAAGATTAGCTCTGTTGTTTTTGAGCACAAAGTATAATTAATAAATACAATTCTTCTTGTTTTTATTGACATTTTGTGTACTGTTTATTTTCTAAACTCTTTAAATATTCAATATGCATGTGATAGAGCATGTTAAATATACTTTAGATGTTGATCCAGAAAAATTTATTTGAGACTAGACATCTACTACAACAAATAGAAGCCTTTTGTGTTAATATTTGGTAAGTAGAATATTGTTCTTATTAATTTTGTTGAATTCTGCATTCAAAAAATAATGACAGAATCATTTTTTTCTTCTTAGAAAGAGACTTATTACAATATAGGCCAAGAACTGGATCAATAAATGAAAGGAAAGAACGTACTGTGTTATTTTACACCTCTTAGGAGACACAATTAAATATGTAAAGTTGGTCTACTTACTGAAATAATTAAAATGTATTTGAAAGTGCTGCAGAAATATGGCATTGTGTGGAATAACCTCCCCCATTTTCCTTAGAGAGTAGTTTTCATTGGTCATTATACCTTTTACAGTTATCACTGTATATAATTATATTTTAGCCAAGGGTGGTTGATTTCATTAAAATCGCTTTTTCTTCTTTTTTAAACCTAGATGACTTTAAAAAATCCTAGTAGCCATTGCTTTCAATTAAAAATGAAAACCATTCCCCTAATAATGTGCTATCATGTACTTAATAAGTGATTCCTTTAAAGAAATGCAAGACAGCTTAAAATAAGCTAAGAATGGCAGAGGGAGGGGAATAACTTCAGACATAGACAAAGAAGGTCACACATGCTTGGATCAGACTGACTGTGTGTTTATTGTTTGAAGTGGCACCAATCTCTGAGACCTTCAAGTGTGTTAGTGAGTATGTTCAGGCTGGAGCATACGGCAAAGTGACATACTTTAAAGTAGTCGTTTTGACATTGAAAGTGGACTTACTAACACCAAAATCTAAACTTGTTTCCTCAAATTCAACTTGTTTGTTTTTGTATTCAGAACTGAATGAGGCCAACTTTTATTGCTGAAATTGTGTTTCCAAGTGTGAATAAAACAGGAAGTCCTTGAACAAAGCTGCTTTCTTATGGCTAGTGTTAGCAAACTAAGTTTTACACATTCAGGTTTATTGAGGCAAGTGACTTGTTGAAGTGCCTTTCAAAAATTGATTTGGCTCCCTAGCAGACTTATGTGAAAGAATCATTTTTCTTCTGTTTGATATTTTTTGAGCAGAAAAATAAATTTAGAAGGGTTGCTTAGCTGAACAATTTTAGACAAACTCATCAAATCAGTTTTCAACTTCTGTCCTGCATCTTTGGGACTTTTGAAAGCTGCCAAATATTAATCATACCACCTTCAAATTTTTTAATTAGTTCAATTCAAGAGGAAAAAAGGCCATAACTTATTTTGTGGACCATTTCTGTCATTGACCCTCTCTGTGAGCCTGTAGCTGATGACTTGAAATTAGCTTTTATTTCAAGACTTGGAGTTGCGGAGAAGACGTATCTATGTTTCTGCTCTGAGGCAATAATTTAAAGCTCATATCTAAGCTCTCAATGTTGTCATCTTTTTTACATGTACCATGTTACATTGCCATTTATTTATTACTTCCAAGCTATAATAAATCTCCAGAAAGGAGAATGAAGGCTTAGCAATGCCTATATAATAATCCTATACAACGAATCCTAACACTGAAATTTTGAAATATCAGTCTATTTCCCTCTAAGTTTCAGCTGCCCTACCAGGCATTGGGTGAGGGATCAGGCTATGAATGCATTTGTATGCTATTAAGGTTTCAGGGGTTAATATTACAGGCTGAAGCTAGTGTTGCTAATGTATGACCTTGCCTAGGTTTAAATGCCGGAGCAGGGACTCCTCAGAGCAGTAATCCGAAGGTGCAGTAATAGGAAGGTGCAATTAAAGTCAGATCAAATGATTGGAAGTTCGTGTGTGAGCCAAGCTGCACCCCTCACTTGGTTGCAAATACAGTCTGCACACCTGTTGCCTCCAATCACCTCTGCAAGTCTAGCTTGGCCCAATTAGGAACCTGGGATGGGTACTAATGCTCATGTACAGTCTGATTTGTTATATGCTGTGATTGGGGTTGAGTTTCATTATCTATGAGTATCTTGCCTAAAGAAATGATGACCACTACATAGAATTGTGCGAGGCTCACAGTGTGTGGAAATAGTTTTGTGGTGATGGATTTATTGGTGGTGGTTTCAACCTGTAGAACCTATTTAGGTGCAGGTAAAGAATAATATCCATTTTTAAGTGCATGTGCCTTTGCTAAGAAAGTAACCTGTCATTTTATGGAAGTTTCCCTTGTTATTTGTAGATATAATACTTTGCCAAGCAGAAGAACTCTGAAAAATTCAAGATTAGTGAGTAAAAAAGATGACGTACATGTCTGTATCATGTGTTTACGTGCCATCATGAATTATCAGGTATGTTGGTGCTTCTGTTTTTTGGGTTTTTTTAAGTTGAGTTAATCAGACTCAGATCTTGCTTTCTTTGATTTCTTTATATTTGAAGTAAATATCAGGATTTAATGGAATTCTGTTGAAAAAGAAAGGCACGGTTCATTCTAATGCTCCAGATTTAATTCGTTGCCCTCATATTTTAATTAATATATGCAATTTGTAATGTATTCAAAGGAAAGACTTTTTTCTCCTGCAGTGATAAACTTGCCTAGATTGCTTGGTGAGTGTTTGTGATCATTAAAGACAGAGTAAGTTGCTGGTTGTGGGCAATAATGAGACAACTTTAGAACACTAGGAATCGGTAGACTGACCCAGTGGTTCTCCAAGAGTTACATGGTGAACAGGCAAGAAGCTGCATTCATTGGCTGTTAGATTCACTGATTCCTAATCTTTATAAGAAACACCTGGAGGATCCTTGCAAGTGCTGATTCCTCCTCAGGTGATTATGATGCTGGCTGACCCCCCTCTGGAAAACACTGGGAGTAATGGTGCAGCATGTAGACTGGGTTAATCCTAACAAAAAAGTGGAAATTAGAGTCAGGGCATCTAGTATGAGCTGGCAGTGTTATAAGTATAGCTGGATAAACAAACCAGTGATATAGGGAAGGGGTTCTGTTTAGAAAAATGGATTTTGAATATAATAGTAGGATTTGGTTTCTATTGATATAGATGCTACAGATGGGTCCAAGAAGAATTGGAAAATAAGTACATAGCTAAAGGGATCGAACCCAATGTAAAGGTGCTGCATTTAATTTAATTTAGCTTTGCCAGGCAGTCCCTGTTCTAGACATTGAGAATATTGCATTGAATAAATAAGTGTCCCAGGGAACTTACTTTCCAGGGAGAGGAGACAGATGACAGTCAAGTAAATTGGCAAAATATACAGTGTTTCTTCCAGATAAAGATGATGAAATTAAATAAAAGCTAACATTTACATGGTATATTTTACAAGTCTAGTGCCTTTAAACCTAAGTAATGTAAACCTCATGACAGCCCTGTGAGGTAATTAATGTCACTCTCCCCATTTTACTGATGAGGAAACTGAGACACTGAGAAGTTCAGTAATTTGCCTAAAATCACATAGCTAGTAAGTGGTGGAGTCAAAATTTGAACACAGAGAACTAATACTAAGTACTGTAGGAAAAATGTATGTGTGGTTTTAAATAGGCCATCTAGGGAAATGTCACTGTGAAGACAGCATTTAGTAGCAACTTGAATGAGGAACAAAGGAAGGGATATTAGGGAAAAGATTCTAGGCAGAGAGAAGGGCAAGTGCAAAGGCCCCGAGGAATAAGTCTGATTTGCCCAGGGCACAGATAGGAGGCCAGGTTGGCTGGATCAGAATGAGTCAGAGAGAGAGAGAGGCATAGAAGATGAAGTCAGAAGTAACAGGAGTCCTGATTATGTAGAACTTTATAGGCCAGTGAAAGGACATTGAATTTACTGTGAGTGGAAAGCTATTGAATGATTCCAAGCTATTGAATGATCTAACACTTGAATTTAACATGATCACTCTGGCTCCTGTGTTTAGGATTGACCTTGGGCTTGGAGGGGAGGCAAAGACAAGAGGAGGTAGACCCGTGTAGGAGGCTATTGGCAGTAATTTAGGTGAGTGCTAATGGTCTAATTGACCAGGATTATAGGAGTAGAGATGATGAGAAGTGGTCAGTTTCTAGTTTTATTTTGATGGTAAAGGCAACAGCATTCGGTATGAGAGAGAGGTTGAGGAATGCCGGATGGTGCCAAAGTTTTTGTCCTACCTACCCATAAGATGGAATAGCCATCTATGAGAATGGGGAAGACTGCAGGATGCACAGATTTGAAGGAGATGATTAAGAGTTCCATTGAGGATTTTTTGACTTTGAGATGTCTATTAGATATCCAAATAGTGATCTTAAGTGGGTGGTTGAATATGCTAGTCTTGATTTCAAGGCAGAGTTCTGGATTGGACATAAATATTTGGGAGTAATTAGTATACAGATGGCAGAGAAAGCCAGGAGGGTGAATGAGATAACAGGGGTAGACAGAAAAGTAAAGAGGTCCAAGATACAAGCCCTGGGGCACTCATTTTAATGTCAGAGAGATAATGAAAAACTAGCTAGAGAGCTTGAGAAAGAGCTCAGGAGGTAGGAGTCAAGTGAATGAAATGCTTCGAGGAGAGGAGAATGCTGTCCACTCCTGCTGGTAAGTCATGTCAGATGAGGAGTGAGGATTGGCTGTTGGCTTTAGCAAAGTACAGGTCATTGGTGATCTTGGCAAGGACAGTCTCACTGGAGTGGTGGGGGTGAAATACCTGATTGGAGTGGTTTCAAGAGTGAACAGGAGGAGAGATGCAGAGATCATGAGGTCTGGAGGAGTTTTGCTGTAAAGGATAGCAGAGAGTCAGTAGCTGGACACAGGTTGTGGTGTCGAGAAGCTGTTTTTGTTGTTGCTACCTAATATAAGACCATTTGCAGCATGTTTTATGCTAATAGCAATGAATTCATAGAGGGGGGAAAAATGGGAGATGAAGGAATTTCTGTGAACAAATGATGTTCTTGAGGAGGTGAGAGGATTGTGAGCAAGGACTCAAGTGAAGGGGTTAGTCTTAGATTGGAGCATGGAAGAGTTCACCTTTAGGAAGAGGTAAGGATTTAAGCTACAGATCTGTGTGGGTGAATTGATGTGGTAGTGAGAGCTTCTGGAAGATTTTTTTTCTGATTGCTTGTATTTTCTCAATATAAGAGGAAATGTGGTCATGAGCTGCGAGTGAGTTTGGAGGAGAAAGAATAGAGTTGACCCTTGAACTTGGCAGGGGTTAGAGGAACCGACCTCTGGAGCAGTAAAAAAAAAAAAAAAAATCTGTATGACTCGATAGCCTACTGTTGACCAGAAGCCTTACTGAAAATAAAATATAAACAGTCAATTAACACATTTATTTTTATTATTTATTTTTTGTTTGCATCAGAGTCTCACTCTCGTTGCTCAGGTTGGAGTGCTATGTCATGATCCTGGCTCATTGCACCCT
Source organism: Tarsius wallacei (assembly GCA_963574415.1). Lineage (NCBI taxonomy): Eukaryota > Metazoa > Chordata > Mammalia > Primates > Tarsiidae > Tarsius > Tarsius wallacei. Next base: position 18,495 of record CAUYQG010019507.1, on the reverse strand, counting down.
CAATGCTCAGGTGATCCACCTCAGCCTCCTGAGTAGCTGGGACTATACGTGTGCACCACCATGCCTACCTAATTTGTTTTTTTGTTTTGTTTTGTTTTGTTTTTGTAGAGACGATGTCTCGCTTTGTTTCCCAGGCTGGTCTTGAACTCCTGGGCTCAAGCAATCCTCCTGTCTTGGCCCCTCAAAGCGCTGAGATTTTAGGCGTGAGCCACCGTGCCCAGCCACTTGTTAACACATTTTGTACGTTATATGTATTATGTCCTGTAATTTCACAATAAAGTAAGGTAAAGAGAAAAAAATGTTATTAAGACAATCATAAGGAAGAGAAGAGAAAGGAAGGAAGAGAAAAGCTATTTACAATTTAATGCTGTTTACTATTTATTAAGTAAAGTGGATCATCTAAAGTGGGCTTTATTTTCATCTTCACGTTGAGTAAGCTGAGGGGGAGGAGAAAGAGAAGGGGTTGGTCGTGCTGTCTCTGGGATGGCAGAGGCAGAAGAAAATCTTCATATAAGTGGACCTGCGAAGTTCAAACCTATATTGCTCACGGGTCAGTTGTACCTCCTCGACTAAACAGAATTAAGAATAAGTCCTGAGCCTGTTATTGAACTTACTTCATTGAGTAGAAGGGTTAGGTAACATGCCTCAGAGCAAGTTAGGTTTTCCTCGGCTTGGTCCTGGTAGCCATTGCACAGGGAAAGAAGTAGATGCTGTGGTTGTCAACTCTGGAAGCTTAAAAAAAATTCAGATGCCAGACCCCCATCATTGAGATTTAGAATAAATCTATCTGGGTTGGGTCTTAGAGAATCAGTGATTTGTTTTGTTTAGTCTTCCAGGTGATTTTAATGAGCAACCAAGGTTGAGAATCACTGGGTTAGAGCCTTTTTTTTTTTTTTTAAAGAGAAATAAGTCTAGGTGCAGTGACTCATGCCTATAATCCTAGCATTTCGGGAGGCCAAGGCAGAAGGATCTCTTGAGGCCGGGAGTTCAAGTCAGCTTGGGCAACCATCTCTACAAATAAAATAAAATTTAAAAATTAGATGGGCGCAATGGCATGCACCTGTATTCCCAGCTACTCCAGAGACTGAGGCAAGAGGATTGCTTGAGCAGAGGAGCTTGAGGCTGTAGTAAGCTATGATCTTGCCACTGTTCTCCAGTCTGGTTGACAGAGCAAGACCCTATCTTGAATAAATGGATAAATAAATAAATTAAATACAGAGAAACATGTAGGTCATTCATAAAGAATAGAAAGATGATGCCTTAATAATAGCATTGTTCTTGATTTATTTTTTAAGAGATGAAGTCTTGCTATATTGCCCAGGCTAGACACAAACTTCTGGGCTCAACCAGTCTTCCTACCATAGTCCTCTGAATAGCTAGAATTACAGGAACAAGCCACTGTGCCTGGTGTTCCTGAAATTTTTGATAGAGAACTATGTTCTGACACTGATGTACTAAAAACATAAGTGCATTTATGATGGTGTAAGTGTCATTAGGTGGAAACTTCAGATTATTATTTTAATCAACATTAATAATTCCCTAACTAGTCTCCTAATGCTTTGATTTTCTTCTATATTAATTTCAGTATGGTTTCAACATGGTCATGTCTCATCCGCATGCTGTCAATGAGATTGCACTAAGCTTGAACAACAAGAATCCCAGGTAAGCTTTCTTTGTGTAGTGTACAAGTCTAAATCTTATCTAGGGAAAGCAGAGAGCTAATCAATGCTTAACAAAGTCTGACTTTGGAAACTTTCAAGTGTGAGTTTCTGAAATAAGATTGACTAAAATTGTCTGGCCATGGTGGCTCATGCCTGCAATTCCAGCACTTTGGGAGGCCAAGGTGAGAGGATCGCTTGGGACCAATAGTTTGAGACCAGCATGGGAAGCAAACTGAGACCGCCACCTCTACCAAAAATACAAAAAATACAAAAAAATACAAAATAAAAGAGCCAGATGTGGTGGTGCACACCTGTAGTTCCAGCCATTTGGGAGGCTGAGGCAGAAGTATTGTTTGAGCCCAGGAGTTTAAGGCTGCAGTGACCCATGATTATGCCACTGCACTCCATGGGTGACAGAGTGAAACCCTGTCTCTCACATACATAGATTGGCTATAAACTCCTTGATGCTATAATTTTTTTCTTTGAGCCAAGTTACATTCTTACGTGGAGTAGAATTGACAACTGGTGACAACCCTAGTCCTTCACTATTCTCCTCAAGCTTTTGTTCTTAGAGGCCTGGTTCTTAGCATCCTCGCTGCTAAATTTGGTGAGAAGGATCAGGTTGCCAGGACACAGGGACCAGCAGTCTTAATAAAGATTTAGCTATACCAGTTATTGCTGAAAGCTAACTAAAACACCATCCTTCATCCATGCTTCACTTGGTACCTTTACATATATAGCTTTAATTAGAAAATTATAATAATAGTTGTGTTTGTGGATTTCCTTTCATATTCACTTTCTATAAAGGCCAACACCATGTATTATTCATGTCACAGATTACCATTGGCAGCCTGTCTTCATCAATTTTAGTTATTTTAATGTGTTTTCCATTCTGGTGAGGTATTCTGCATTTCAAATGTGTAATTTTCCCTCATCAGATACCTCTCTATGGACTGAATATCTGAAAACTATTAATTCACCTCAAAAATCTGATTATAAATTAGGCCTTTCTGATTTGGAAAGTGAAATACAAATTGTAAAGTATTATTTAAGTAAAATATTGACTATTACTTTTTCAAACTTCCACTGAGTAAACCTTTTGCAACTTTGTGATTGCTTCCTTAGTTTCATGAATGTTGTTTTCATTAGGGTTGATACTAGAATCCTAAGTAGTCATGCGTCTATGTCCCTGCTTTCCACTGCAGGAAAGTCATTATTCATTTTCTTAAGACAATCGACATTGTGGGGTATCAGAACAGTCTTTGTTTAGAGGTTGGCAGTAGATTTTATTCCAGAATAAAGATGAAATACTAAAGTTGTCTTCTGATGAAGAAACAATGCCTTTTCTTTCTTAACATTGTTTTTGAAGACTTAGAATGTGTCTCTAAGTTCTCCTTCCAAAAATATTTCTAATGGAGTTTTCTTGAGTCAGAGAAAATGTTTTTGTGTTAGTAAACCTGTGATCTAGCTCCTTTCAGATCTCCTGCATAGGAAGAAGGAATGATAGCAACTTGAATTTTCATATGAGATTTTTATGGACCCATCCCCAAATGAGCAGATTTGAAATATAGAGTATTAATTTCAATTAATTTTGAACTATTTCTGCAAATGTTATATCTCTGTCTCTAAAATCAAAGAAAAATACTTAACCAAGAATTTGTTTTTCAGCATATTCCCCAGGTTTTTCCTATTGTTTTTAGCTCACCAATAAGCATTATTCACCTATTTTGTACTGAGTCACCTGATGATAGGGCTGGGGGACTATTCTTCCCAGAATTAGTTTTGATTAGTGAGTGATTTGTAGTTCTGGGAGTGGGAAATATGCCTCCCAAATTTGCTGTCTTAGACAAATCACATATTTAGAAGTCAGTAAAGATTTTAAAAAGTACTTTAATATAACTGTACCTTAGTAAAGGTTTAAAAGCTATGAAGGCAAATATTTTATTCTCATATTATCTTAGAAGGAACAGTGACTCATGATGTTATTTTCACTGATTTGTGTTTTTCTTTTTTTCTTCTTATCTTGACAGAACAAAAGCCCTTGTCTTAGAACTGTTGGCTGCCGTTTGTCTTGTCAGAGGCGGGCATGAAATTATTTTATCAGCATTTGATAACTTTAAGGAGGTAGGCTGTGCTATAGTTTTAATAAGAATGCTTACATTAACATCTAATAGTTGAACATTTTTGAAAAGAATGATTTACCTTTTCATTTATTTTAAGGCTTGAGGAATATAGTAGTTAATTTTCTAAGATGTCACTGAGAGAAGTAATAAACTTAGTCTAAATCTGATGTTTCATTTCCAGGATAAATTAAAAATATTTGCAGTACTCATTTTCTTTTGGAGAACGTGGAATAGCCAGTTGGAAAGCAGGTTTTGTTGCATGTATATGGTTTTCATTAGGGTTAATACTTGATCATCCACCAGGTAAATTTTATAAACTCTTTTATTATGGTTCTTTTCCTCCAATCATATTTACTATCATTGTTTTGCTGTGAGATGTCATTGCTATGAAAAACCTGTCAAATACAAACACTGGTTTTAGGAGTCTGTAATCTTTACTAAGTGTTCTTGTCACAGACAGACAATGAAGCAATGGACATGCATGGTTGAAAATGGAGACTAACTGACTATAAAAGAAGGAATGATTACCTGTAGATATTAGGACACAGGGTTTCTGCCCCAAAGTAACGGAACATCACAGCCGAGATAGTAGCCGATTTCCCTTAGGGTAGTGGACAGTGTTATAGGGCCAAGAATAGTGCTTCTTTGTTTCCCTAGTATATGGACCTACTTGAGGACTAACGTCTGAGGCTACTTTAAGGTGGGAAATTACAAAACAGTTCTTGGAGAACACTGAAGGCACTTGGAACTCCAAGTTACAGTAGGACCCTCAGCCAAGTTGAGCATTATTCTGGCAGTCCCATTTAATTCCAGATGCTTCTGGATTAAGACCCAAACTGGATTAAAATCCAGATCTCAGAGGGACTTCCAAGCTCTCTTCTCTTTCCTGAAAGCTTCTGGAGTAGAACTCAGATAATATTTGTTGAGCATCTACTGTATGCCAGTGGTGTGCCAGCTACACACTTGGAATCATTTGGTACTACAATAACATCTTTGGCACAAGTATTAACATCTCAGTTTTAGAGAAGACTAAACTAAAATTCAAATACACGGTTTACCCATGGTCGCATAGCTGGATAAGTGGCAGAGACAATCAGGATTTGATGCTGCTGGTCCTGAACTTCCATGAAACTGTGAAGTTTGAGCTCAGTTGTGTGTGCATTTCCTGAGGGAAATAAGGGAACTCTGAACTAGACAGGACTTCAGAGCCATTTCCCTTCCCCCAGTCAATGCTTTAAGATTTGGACATTACCATTTTGTTAATGCCAGCTATGGAGAGAACCAGATATTATCTTTTTTTTTTTCTATTCAGGCCCAGAGATAGGGAAAAAATGTCCAGGTTCTAAGAGAATGATGAAGAATAATAGTGAATCTTTACATTCATGTTCTGCCTTCCAAAACAAATAGACTTTAGAGACAAGAATGTATGAATGCTAGTCTGTGAATGTTTATAGGTCATGTATAAATATGTACATTTTACATTTATGAATAAGGAAGTGGTTGGGTTTAATATGAAAAGAGAAACAGCTGTTAATATAACTCCCAACTCTTTATCATTGGATCATATTTGAAAATATTGCATGCCATGTCCTTTCCACACTGGAAGCATTTATCATGGCCCTTATTATGATGTGGATCATTATAAGAAGCATCTGGTTATACTGCAGGTCAAATTATGTCCTAAAGATATAATTGTGTAGAATTAGAATTAAAACCAAGAATTCATGAGATGAATGTTAATTTTGTTGTCTCCTGGGTAAGATAGAGACTCTTTCTTATGTATAGTTAGGCCCACAAATACTCACAGAATTGAGTTTTAACTCTCTGGTGTCAGACTGTATATGATTTATCCATTTAGGGCATAGTATTCACTTAATTGAAGAAAAAAGTAATCCTAAATCTAATAGCTGGCTAGTAGTAATGAGAATGAGATTAATTTTTACTTTGGCTTTTTAGAGCTTCATCCAAAACTGGCCTTATTTTTGTAATTACTTATGAGTGATGGTGGGTGTTTAGGCTCTGTTTCTCTGGCATAGGCATTTGCATCTGAGAGAAACCAGGTAGACAAACCAAGCAAAGGGATTATCCTAATAGCCCTGTGAATGAGGACAAAGCAGGAACATGCTCCTGAGAAACTTTGTTCTTATGGATAGGTTCAAAGAGCTATTTATCTGCTCTTGTGGTGGAAAGGTGCTACTTTGTGTAGACTTTTTTTTTTTTTTTAAGTGTAATGCCACTCACAGCTCAGTCTTTTAAATCCTTTCCTCTTCTCTCGTTCTCCCATCCTGTTGTGAGTGGATTCTTCTTTTCTTATACATCATAATGAAGGGTGTATTCTGTAATCTTTTTAGCCAAAATGTCATTGGACTTTTCTGGTTTTTAGGGAGGCTTGAGGCCATTTTTTAGGAAAAGTACACTTATATTCTGGCATGCCTGTGCAAATAGGGTTTTGGTAAGTTACTAATATCTATTGAGCTACCCATGGAGGAGAGAGTACCATACTAGGGGCCAGAATACCAGGGAGTAGGACCAAAAAGGAGTCTTTGCTTTCAGGAAGATTGTTTTTAAAGCTTTTCATCCTTTTTGGTAAATTGGGATTTTGTTCATCTCCCTAAGAAGGATGAAAGAATTACCTTTGTTTTCATTGGCAGGAATAAGGGGTGGAGTAGAGGAGTTCAACATCTATTTTTTGCAAATAAAGTAATGTGCTTTAGGGTAGCCAGATCCTTTGGGCTTTGATTATTGTTAGAGCACAGTCAAGCATAGGGCTGCAGTGTGGTACCAGATGCTAAAAGGAAATTTAAAGACCACGTATCTTAAGTAGTAAATGTAGCAGGATTTTTTCCCCTTCACCCCCTGGGCCAACAAATCCATTCTGTCTAATTTGACCACCACTCATTAATTAATTCAAGTATACGTTAAAGGAAAGTGTCTTTAGGTTCTTAAATGATTTTTTATCTATGATTACATAATTTTCTCATGTTTCAGTTTTTATTTTTTCATTTTCAAATAATCTTGATACAAATCTTGTAATATCTGAAGTATATGTTTTAGGAAAAGAGGAAGCGCCTTCAATTTAATAGCAGGTGATGGTCGCTGGAATATTAATCCAAGGCTTTGATTATGGTGCGGTTGGGGATTGGGGCCCAAGCCTGATGTCACTGAACAAGCGCATACATCTCCTCAATGTATATAATGATAAATGTGTTTTAATTACATAAATTCAGATAGTAAACTTACACCATGCATGGTCTGTGACATGCCTAAAAACATGAGTGTATCAAACAGATGACTAAATTGTTAACAGCCAACCATTATGCTCCTTGAATATTTTCTTTTAAAAGAAAAAAAATTTTTTTTTAAACGAAGGGAATTAACACATCTGGTTTTGGTGTTGAAACATCTCCTCATGAAAATTTATGGTCCTGAAATGAGGATCAGGGTGAGAACAAGGAGTCATCTGTTTTTCTTTATTGGCTAATTTAGCTGCATCGAAGGACATACGACCATCTTCCCTAAATTGATTCTTTCTTATGTTGCATGGCAATATATATTCTTGAACATTGGGTCTTCTAGACAGAAAAAAATACGCTTGGAAGTAAAGACCACATTTTTGTTATTTGTGTTAGCTCAGGGTCTTGTTACCTCTAACATACAGAGGAAAGGGTTGATTGAAAGGATATCAAGAAACACACAAATTTGAAAAAGAGTCTGAAGAACCAGGCTTAGAAAATGGTCAGGCATTCCTAAAATGTGGCTAAATTCTGGCTCTCTCCTTGAAACTGGGCCACCATAAACACTATTTGGGGTTCTGGTCATGCTTTTCCTTCTTTGCCAAATGACATGGGCCATAACTAGCAATCCACCGGTTCATTAAACTACACCTTCTGGCTAAGGATCTCAACCAGCTCCCCCTTAAGATTTATAAACACTATTTAATCTAATTTTTCATTGGCACCTCAGGTCTTCAACCTAGACCTTGCTCTTCTCAACCTTTTCTTAGTCTTCCTACTTTTTTCCATTATGTTCTTTGATATATTTGAGGAATTGCTTTACTTTTTTTTTTTTTTAGAGAAAGCAGGATTTATTGAGAAGACAGAAAAGTTCCCACAGTGGGAGGAGACCCAAAGGGGTTGCCCAGTTGCCTTACTTTTAGAAAGTGTCTCTAAAAGTTTGGCAAAAAAATGCTTTGAAAATCAAAGAGGGGACATACTGAGGCCCCATAGACTCTAAAGTGGAGCAGCCTACTATGGTACAAGTAATAAAACCCTCTGAGGGATTTGAGACACCAAACTACTGGGAGGTACACCTGGAATTCATCAGGTCTTCAGATCGATTATAACTGTGTTCTCATCTGCTTCTATAATGACAGCATCTGGCTTTGGGGAAAAAGCCCGAGTTTGGTTATTAAAGGCCCAACTCCTTCCCACTTTTGACCTTCCAGTACAGATAGATAGAGCCTTGTGAAATGAGTCACTCAAGGCCCCCAGCTCTCTCATACACAGCACTCTTGGCAGTAGCTGTTCTTTTTTCCGCCTGTAGCTAGAAGGCTTCCTAAGAAAGCTGATGTGTGGTTTAGCTACTGGGCATCTGAAAGCACTCGTGCTACACATTATTAAGTTGATTTAAGAAAGCCTGTCAAATTTTATTTATAGTGGACCAAATAGGGCAGGAAGGAGAGCAGACATTTTGGTGTGCTTCCAGCCTCCCTCTGAGTTTAATCCCATCTAATCTAACCTCTCCAATATTTGAGGGTATAGGATTATAAATCTAGCACAAGACCATCTAGATAACTCCCTAAGCAGTAAAATTTTCAACATGGAGGGGAAGAGTCCTTACTTTTTTCAGTCTTTCATTGAATTATAGGCAGTGAATTCTCTCAAATCTCAAACTAAGGAAGTCATAATGTAGAGTGTGTATATATTTCACTATGTCAGGCCAGAATTAGATTGATCTAATTTACCTAGACTCTCCTCTGTCTGGTCCATGAATCAGAAAGCAAAGTAACAGTATTAACACTGCTAGGTAAGTATTTTTTGTCTGTTGACTAACTATTCCAGTTATTTCCTATGGATAATACAACTTAGTTTTATTAGACTCATGGATTCTGTGGGTCAGGAAGGGATTGTCTTTTCTTTATTGTGTCTAGAGCCTCACCAGGGAAGATCCGATTGGGGATGAGAGTTCATCTGAGGCTTCTTCACTTATATATCTAGTATTTATGCTGTAATGCCTCTCAAAGACTGGACTCAACTGGCACTATCAAACAGAGAGCCTCATGTAGAACTCCATATGCCTTGGACTTCTCACAGTGTGGCATCTGAGAGAGAGCACCCGAGAAGGAGCATCCGGAGAGCAAGTGTTCAGCGAGACAGAGGTCACAATGTGTCATCTGAGGTAGTCTTAGAAATCATGCAGTGTCCCTTCTGTTGTGTTCAGTTAGTTACCAATGAGGCCCTGAGGTCAACCCAGATATAAGGAAAAAGCAATGGCTTCACTTGCTGATTGTTGACGTGTGAGAGTCACTGTGCAGAAGAGCATGTGGGATGGGAGAGACAGCTGTGGCCATCTTTGGAAAATACATTTCACCTCAGTAACTGTTTGAGAATTACCAAAATATTTATACAGTGGTTGTCCTCTTCTATTTTCTCCCTCTTTTATATTCAGCCCAATACTTGGTTTTTCCTCAACAGTAAAAGCTTTGAAAACTTTTTGATTGGCAAGGAAAAGGATAGTTACTACTTCTTTCAAGCAAACATACTATGGGCAAATGATATTGTAAGAGCCTTCGTATAGAAGAAAGGAGCCATTTACATAGGCTTTCCAAATTGATTTCCTGATAATGAACTACTTATTTTTTAACATCAGTATCTTTATTGTCTAGTAAGGAAGTGAAGGCTGGTATCTTGCTGATCATTAAGGGGTGAGTCATATTAACTTACTGAAGAAACTGGGACTGAAATATCAATAAACGGTGGAAATAAGAAAATGAATAAGACATATGCTCTTAAAAGGACACATACCCTTTAAAAGGGAGCCAGCCTCCCAGGCTAGCTGAGGAAGCAGGTAAATATTTTGACAGTTAATACTAAGCTCTATAATGGTAGATGCCAGGTGCTTCACCAAGAGGAGGAACAGCTAACCAAGACAAGGCGGGGAGGAGGCAAATGGGGTAAGAGGTCTCAGGGGAGACTCCCTGTAGGAAAGTGTGCCTGAGCTGAGTTTAGAATGAACAAGTCTTAACTAGGTATATTCATTTCTTATTGCTGCTGGAACAAATGACTACAAACTTAGTGACTGAAAACAACACAAATTTATTATCTTATAGTTCTGCAGATCACAAGTGTAAAATGATCTATAGGGTGATGTTCTTCTGGGAGCTCCAAGAGAGAATCCACACTCTTGCCCTTTTTAGCTTCTAGAGGCCACTTATATTCGATGGTTCCTGACCCCTTCCTCCAACTTCAGAGCCAGCATCTTGTCTATCTCTGTTCTTCTGTTGCCAGATTGCCTTTTCTCTCTTTGACTCTGATTCTCTGGCCTCCCTACTTTAAGGACCCTTGATTACATTGGGTCTATCTAGATAATCCAAGATAATCTTCCCATCTGAAGTTCCTTAATTAAGTCATATCTGCAAAGTCCTCTTTATCATGTAAGGTAACATAATCACAGGTACTAGGAATTAGGATGTGGACATCTTGGGGTGAGGAGTAATACATTATTCGGCCTACCAGCCCAGGTAAAGAGAGTGAGGATGGCATTTAATTTTTATTCAATTTTATTTACGATTTATTTTTAATTTATTGAGTTGGAGTCTCACTCTGTTGCCCAGGCTGGAGTGCAGTAGCACAATCATAGCTCACTGCAGCCTCAAACTCCTGGGCTCAGGCAGTCCTTCCATCTCAGCCTCCCAAGTAGGTGGGACTACAGGTGCATGTCACCATGCTCAGCTAATTGTTTCAATGTTTTTGTAGAGATGAGATCTTGCTATGTTGCCCAGGCTGGTCTTGAACTCCTAGACTCAAGCAATCCTTGGCCTCTCAAAGTGCCGGAATTATGGGTGTGAGGCACTGTGCTTGACCAAGGATGGCATTTTATACCAAGAAGTTGGTGAACACCAATAAAGCTTCAAGGACTTGAGTTTGCCCTGAATCTCCAATTTTAAAGGTAGCAGGACATGGAAAGAGAAAAGTTGGTGTAGGAAGTCAAGGGCAGATCACAAAGGGCCTCATTGCTTATCCCAGAGTCTTCATGCTGCTGCATCGCCTGAAGGCAGCAAGGAGCAGCGGAGGAAGTGTGTTCCCCAATTTCTGGCTGGCTGGATTGACTCTGTTAGCAAAGAAACTGCTCATGTGTTTTGTTCCAGCAGTCAGTTAAAGGTGAACTCAGCATGCTGTCAGTTTGACAGAGCAAGGTGTGGTTGGTGTCTGAGATTCATTTCAGAAATTTTGCTGTCCACATTTCTCATTCCTTGGGCTTCTTGCTCCAAAGATGGTCATCTACTCCCTCAGCTGCTGAATTCATTTACTTTGGACATCTTCAGTTCTTCCCTTTTCTTGTGATCCTGGGAGAGTTAAAAAAAAAAAAAAAAAAGAAGAAGAAGAGGAGGTACAAGAGGATAACTGTGCTCAGGGACAGACCAGATTAGTGTGTTATCTGGTACATAGTTGTAGAGCTGCTTTCTTTGCAACCTCACTTTTATTAGAAGCATCGTCCCCACACACAAGCCTGAGTACAATTTTATACAGGAGGGAGCCTCAACCTCTGTTTTAAATGTAGCAGACACTTTTTTTTTAGAACAGGGTGTTGCTTTCTTGTTATTTTTATTCATATAAAAATGCCACTTCTAGAGCCTTTGCCAACTATAAACATTAGCATATGTGCCCTTATTTGTATTCTTGAAAGACAACAAGAAGGACCCTGAGAGAAAACAGTGAGAGCTGTTGGTTATTTTAAGACCCCACAGGACCTGAGACTGGTCCTCAAATATGGAGCTGTCACTTGGAAAGTGCTTCTTTGCCCTTTAGGTGTTGTGTGGTTACAAGGTACGTAAGGAAGGTAGGAAACACTTTGATGTGAGCTGATTAGAAAATTGGAGTCAGCCGGGCAAGGTGGCTTATACCTATAATCCCAGCACTTTGGGAGACTGAGGTGAGAGGATTGCCTGGGCCCACAGGTTCAAGACCATCCTGGGCAACTTGGTGAGACCTCATCTCTACAATAAATTAAAAAATTAGCCGGGCATGGTGGCACATGCCTGTAATTCCAGCTACTTGGAAGGCTGAGGCAGAAGGGTCACCTGAGCCCAGCAGGTCGAGGCTGCAGCGACTGTGAATGTGCCACTGCACTCCAGCCTGGGTGACAGAGTGAGATTCCAACTCAAAAAAAAAAAAAAAAAAAAAAGAGTCAAAGCCATTACAGCTTTGGCAATATTATCACCAATTCTAAAAAAAAATCAGAATGGAAGTTTTCAGTCTCTGGGCAGGATTTGGTTGCCATTGTGGCATTTATTTCTGCAGAGTAATGTGAAAGGTCTACTTTAGGGTCACCATGGTTTCTTCCTGCGTGAAGGAGCTTCCTCCCCTTTGTTTTCTCCCTCACTCCACCCTGACTTGCATAGTCAGAATCCTTTAGAAAAAAAGAATCTATAGTTTATAACTCCAATATTCCATATTTCTTCTAGCTGCTTTTTAAAGTAATTTTTATATGAAGTGAAAACAGAAATAATTGTTTTTAAATGTCAAAGAATCCTGGATTATAGCATATTTTAGTAGTCATTAAGTTGCCTGCTAAACCCTGGACACAGAGGGCTATGTTAACCATCTAATTAAATGAGCATTGAGGTTCAAATATAGCAGTTAAAATAGTTACAAAGTGCTAGATATTATATAAGATAAATCATATATAATTAATAGACATGTGTATCTATGTGCATATCCTTACATGTCTGTGTATATTTGTGTATATATGTATTATGGGCAACTGCATGAAGATATATGTATGCATAGTAATAACTCCTAAAAGGAAACAAACAAAAGGATTTGGAGTGGTGGGGGGGCTACTATTTTTGTGTGTGTTTATTTCTGTTGCTTGGAATGTCTGAGAAGTAATAATTCCTCACATGGCTAGAGTGTCCTTAATGTGCAGGGTTAGATTTTCCCTCTAGTAACATTTTGTATGACTAGTTTTCTCCTGTCTTTCCCAATGATGCTCAATTATCTTTTGTGTAACATCTCCCTAAAACTAAGGTGTTAATCATGACTGACTTTTTATTTAGAACTATGAAATAGGCCAGGCACGGTCACTTACCCCTATAATCCCATCACTTTGGGAGGCGGAAGTGAGAGGATTGCCCAAGTCTGTGGGTTTGAGACCAGCCTGGGCAACTTGACAAGACCTCATCGCCACAATAAAAAAATTAGCTGGACATAGTGGTGCTCACTATGTCCAGCTAATTTTGGACATAGTGAGAAAGACAGGAATGACTTGAGAAAGACAGGAATGACTTTAATAAGTAGGTGTTCCAGCTACTTTTGGAAGGCTGAGGCAGAAGGATTGCCTGAGCCCAGTGGACTGAGGCTGAGGTGGCCGTGAGTGTACCACTGCACTCCAGCCTGGGGGCAACAGAGTGAGACTCATACTCAAAAAAACAAAAACAAAAAACTATGAAATAAAATCAAAATCCTTTGGAACTTCTTGGAAGCTATTGAGCAAGTGTATTTTTTAAAAAGAAAAGCACTGTCATAGAGTCAGGGGAATTTATAGAAAATAAAAGGCATGATTTCTGTGCTACAGAAGTTTCTATTACCTTGAGAAAGACAGGAATGACTTTAATAAGTATTTAGTTGAAGACCAAATGCATACAAGGTCAACAATAAGAGGACAGTAACTTAAAACTTTAAAAATTGTGCTTGTATTTGTACTTTTATTCCTGATTATAATTTAAACCACAGTTTTAAGTGTTACTGCCAATGAATGGGCTTATTGAGCTCAACCCCCTATGTGAATCAGACTCAACTTTCATTTGAAATTTAAACACTTGTAAAACATAAGCACATTTTTTATTTATGTGAAGTCCACAGTCCAAACATAAGGGTTTTGTTTGGTTGGTTTCTTTCAAATCAGCAGTTGTCCTCAGAAAGAAAACGTGAGCAGAGTTCATGAATCAATTCTATTTTCTTTCATATTGTAACCAATAATATATTTGTTATGCCGTGTATATAAAGAAGGCATATACATATGTAGAAATAGTAAGGCTACTATTAGTTAATTTTTTATTTAATAAGAAATTTATTGTTTGGTGCCAACAGCCTAGTATGTACATTCATTGTTTACTTAGTGCTGGCAGGCTAGAATGTATTATTTTGTTCTCAGATATGAAGTAGGATTAAGGAGGGAGAGGCTCAGAGTAAATGGGCCTAACTTACAGATGCTGGTAAATGGCAACTCTGAGATTTTTACCCAGATCCATGTAACTCAGAGTTCACGTACCCACCTTACATAAGAGGTCATCACATTCCAAGCACTTTCTATACATGTTTGTACATTTTCCTTAATTTTCCTCCAAAAAACAAACCTACTGGTAGATTATTGGAGTGTTTAAAATTACTGGTAGAATTCAGGGCAGACTGGGCTGTTTGTGTGGGGCCTAAAGGGAAAAGGGGCAGGTCCTGAGCAAGATGATTAAGGAGGGAGAAGCTTGATTTGGTGGAGAGGATTCCTGGAACAGAGAGATTATCATGACACTTCTGTCTCATGGGCAGTGTAAGTCAGGATATATGTGCTGGTTAACCAGGCCCATGTTACAGAAGCATGACAAGAGGCAGGCGTGAATGAGGTTCTGAGGGGAAACGGCAGGGAGATTTGAAACCTGTGACTTAAGAAAAAGAAAAAATCTCAACTGGAATATAGATAAAAGTAGGAAGAAAAGGAAAGGGGTTGAAATGAGCAGTTATATAGCACAGTCTATAAAATGCCTTATATATTCCATTTCATTCTTTGGAAATCTGAGGAAGGCATTTTATGTAATTCAGGTAAATCTTTAGTAGTATTTTGGCTCTGTATAGAATACACGAGATGGGGAGATTCTGGAGTCTGGAAGATAGATAGTTCAGTTGTTAAATGCCTGAGCCCTGGACCAAGTTTGTGACCATGGCAATGGTTAACAAGCCAAAAAATGGAAGAAAGTCAGCAAGAGATACGGTGAGCCACTGAGCATAAGGACAGACATGAAAGAAGAATAAGAATCTCTTTAATAGTATATATTTAATTGACAAAGTAACCCAACCACAGTGAGCAAATTTGATTCTGGGATTTTTGTTTTCAAGTAAAGAAAATAAATTTTATTTTTACTAAATTCATTTTTTTCTAGTGATGTTAAAATGCCTAAGGTCAGATTCTTACTTGTGGACTGTAGATAATGAAGGGGAGAACAAACTTAAACTGAGGTGACTGGGGAGTATGTGTGTGCACACGTGTGTGTGTTTGTTATCCAAATAGAGAAGAAGGTTGTAACTAAGGAGGTGAACTCC
Source organism: Tarsius wallacei (assembly GCA_963574415.1). Taxonomy (NCBI): domain Eukaryota; kingdom Metazoa; phylum Chordata; class Mammalia; order Primates; family Tarsiidae; genus Tarsius; species Tarsius wallacei. The sequence continues at coordinate 3,180 of CAUYQG010019507.1, read as the reverse complement.
TCCACATAGATACCAGTCTAGAAAGAGAGGAGTAAGGATACAAGGCAAGAATAGGCTAAAAGGATGCTCAGAAAAGACCAGCACACAGTACAAAGGGATGGTCAAGAGAAAGAGGGTCCTGGTGCATTTGGTCTCTTGCAGTGCAAGTTCTTGCTTTGGGTGAGAAATTAGTCAAATCCTCTCTATATCCCTTCCAGTTCTACAGTTTCATGATTCTCTGTAAAACTTTGTCCACCCACGCCTATGTGTATAATATATATTTGTACACATATTCAAACAGTTCTGAGAAAGTTTAAGTGCTTCTTTGACTACAGATATAAAAAGGTACCCAGATAATAAAATGATAGTTGCCTTCATTCTCAAACAAGAACAAAAACATACATGTCCTAGGCCACTTGGCAGGATAGTAGCAAACCTAATATAGATTACTATGACTTAGATTGTATCATGATTTTAGTCTCAAGTTCCCATTCATGACCACCTGGAAAGTGGCTACATCAGTCCCTTAACTCTAATCTCATTTTTAAGATTGGCAGCATGTCTAAGGATCTTGCAGCCTCTTAGCTCGAGAGTGAGCTGGGTGTGTTAGTTGTGCTGTTAGTACCGCTGTGTGAGGTATTAGTGAGGGCCCATCTGCAGAAGCATCCCTGGCTTGTGGAGCTTTTGAAAGACTGAGCTTTTGAGTCATTATTTAAGCTTTTCATTTCCCGGCTCCCCTGTCCTACCCAAAACTCTGTTCTGCCCACTGTGGTTCAACAGCCATTTTTTATTCCTTTCAACACAGTGGTGCATGTGGCTCCTGCCCAGCTCTTTAATTGTATATATCAATCTGCCAAAGATATATAGTCATACTTAGTTTTCATTCACAATTGACTGAAACACACTTAGAAAAAAAATGGCCCAGAGGTTCCTGATTGTGGTCCAACAATCACTGTCAGTCACCCTTCACCATGCAGTTGAGCTCTCTGACAGGATTTTCCCCCTCAACTCTGCGTCACAGGGGAGTGGAAATGGCCAGTCACAGTAACATGAGCTATAGGTTCTGTGTTGTTTTGGCAGTTTGGTTTTGGCAGTGGAAAATGAGGGCTCCTTCTCCACCAATAAAAGTACACATGTGCTATCCCAGATTTACTGGGACGCCACCAAGAACAACATTGACTATTTCATTTTGAAGTATTTTCCAGGAATAGGTGTAAAACTAGTAAGTAGTGTTCTCTATGTGAAATGTGTCAAGGACATGTTTAGTGCATTGGTTGAAAAAATTATTTTTGTAATTTGTGTATTTGTTCTTGATTGTTTGATGTTGTAGCTTGTCAGACATCCTAGACAAATCTGTTTACTTGTGTGGATTCTTGAGTATGATTCTCTCTGAATTTTGAGGAATGTGTGTACTATATTTTTTTCTCCCATGTGGGGGAGTTCTGTTTTTTGTACCTCTCACATATTCTTGCTTGGAATCTAACATTAGCTTGGCTTTGGGAAAATAATCTCTCTCTAGCCTTGCAATGAGTCTACATGTGATGGGGCTGGCACATGGCAGAGATAATCAGAGAACAGTTAAGGACTGCTGCTGTCCTACCTGGTAAATGCTAGGGTAAACATAAGAGCTGAAGGAAAGTCTTTTTTTCCAACCCTGTAAAATGGTGGAGGGCTCTGTTCTATATAAGGAAATCCTACAGATTTCCGAGTGATGTGGTGTCATCTTTTTGTTGAGATGGAAGATTCAGTAGTTCTTTGTATGGTATGGTTGATACCCAGACACTCTTACAAGAAATTTTACCATTAGATATCCATTTATTTGCTTCTTCAGGTTTTGGGTTTTAAGAATTCATCATCTTTGTAGAAATAAAGAGGCTATTCTCTAATCAGTAGCTTTCAAAATTTGGCCTCTGAACTCCTTTTTACTCTCTTAAAAATTACTGAGGACCCCAAAGAGCTTTTGTTTATGCAGCTTATATATTGATATTTGCCATATTAGAAATTATAACAAAATTTTGCTAGACTTATTTATTCCATTAAAAATGACATCATAAACACATGTTAAATGAAACCTTTCCTATTAAAAATGACTTTTCCAAAACTAAAAAAAAGAAAAAGAAATCAGTGAAAATGGTGACTGTCTTAGTCATCTCAAGCTGCCATAACAAAATACCACAGACTGGGTGGTGTAGACAACAAAAATTTCTTTTCTAACAGTTCTAGAGGCTGGAAGCCTAAGATCAAGGTGCCAACTTAGTTGGGTTCTGATAAGGACTCTCTTTTTGGCTTGCAGATGGCTACCTTCTGACTGTGTCCTCCTGTGCCTTTTCTTGGTGTGTGTTCATGTAGAAAAAAATCTCTCCTCTTCTTATTAGGCCACCAGTTCCATCAGATTAGGACACACTTTTATGACCTCAATTAACCTTAATTGCCTCCCAAAATTCCTGTCTCCAAATGTAGTCACATTGAGGTTAGAGTTGTAACATATGAATTTTGTGGGATGCAATTCAGTCTAGGTCAGTGATATTATTTTATATTGTTATAAATCTTTAAAGTCCTTAATAGAATATAGCTGCGATCTTCTATCTGCTTCTGCATTTAGTCACTTGTGTTGTTTTGGTTGAAGGAGTTGAAGAAAATTTAGCCCCATACAGATGTGTAGATGAAAAAGGAGTATTTTAACAGCATTTTCAAATAATAGTGAATTTTCTTCTTTGATATTATACTATAGAAACACTGAACAAGTAGTAATTTCTTAAAGGTTAGTTGCAAAGTAGAATCTAAAATCCTATTCATGAACTGTACTCTGTTGTATTAAAATCTGTTTGCCTGTCTTGTACTCTTGTACCTTGAAAAAAATATGTAATGTAGCAAAGCATTCAGTGGTCATTTGGGAAATAATGATTCATTGAATTATCTAGTTCTTCTAAATAGTAACACATTTTATAATGCATTTTTGCTTTTTTTTTTTTAACATTTTAAAATTTAGAACAATATTTATTTTAGGGAAACAGCCTAAAGATACATCATGTCAAGAGTGAATGGTTAAATTCATTTCTTTTTTTTTTTTTTTAATATTCAATATTTTTTATTATGATATTGTGGGGTACAGTTAAGGGTTAGGTATACAAAAATGCTTCGTTCAGGTACCCTTGTTGATAAGAGGTGTCTCCCCATCCCCAGACAGATATTTACCACCAT
>CAUYQG010019506.1:0-21014 GCA_963574415.1 Tarsius wallacei | reverse complement strand
TTGTTGTTGGTGTATAAGAATGCAACTGTCTTTTTCATATTTATTTTGTACACCGAGATTTTGCCAAAGTCCTTTATTAACCTGCCCTTTCATCTTCTCCCTGAATAAGCATCTCTGCCTTGCTCCTTGTGAGATTAATTAGAAGCATCACCGTCATCCTACCACCAAGCCCACCCTTAGCTATCTTCGATTTCTTCCTCTGCCCTCAGCCCCACATCCAATCTGTTGCCAAGTTCAGTTGCTTCTATCATCCCAGCATCTCTTTTATCTGCCACTGAATCTCCATCCACATAGCCCACACAGCTTGATGTGCCTTCACTGACCCTCTGCTCACATCATTCTTCTACCTTGCTTTACCTGGTGAATTATTACTCAATTTTTAACACTCAGATTAATTTGTCTTCTTTGTGAGACCCGAAACTTCCCCTTGAAGGTGGCTATACTTCATACATATATTTTGAACCCTATACTATGTGCACACCTCTTGTAGGCTTCATAACATCATGGTGTAATTATGTGCTTTTCAGGTTTGTTGTACTCACTAGGCAGGGACAGCCTCCACCTTTCTAAACTACCATTTACTGATGTGTGCCAGGTACTGTGTAGGAATTTTACCTACATTATTTATTTATTTATTTATTTATTTTTTGAGTCAGAATCTCACTGTGTCACCCAGGCTGAAGTGCAGTGGCATGCTCACAGTCACCGCAGCCTCAACCTGTTAGACTCAGGTGATCCTTCGGCCTAGGCCTTCCAAGTGGCTGAAACTACAGGAAAACCCCACTATGCCCAGCTTTTGATTTATTTGTAGAGACAGGGTCTCGCCAAGTTGCTCAGGCTGGTCTTGAACCCCTGGGCTCAGGCAATCCTCTCGCCTCCACCTCCCAAAGTGCTGGGATTACAGACATGAGCCACTGGGCCCTGCTTCCTACACTATTTCATCATTCTTCTTCAGCAACCCCTGTAAACAGGTGTTAAGATCACTACTTGAGAGGTGAAAGTTCAGAGAGCAGAGTTTAAGTGACTTGCTGAGTTAGGATTTGTACTTTTCTCCTTTATATTCTGCTGTATCATCCAGCCCCAGGACCAGGCATATTGCGACTGTTCAGTGCTGAATTACCAACTAAAATCACTGAAAGTAAACCTCAGTGTATGCCGCCTGTTCCAGGAATCCTCCATAACTGACTTCTGCCAATACTGCCTCCTGTTTGTTGCAGGCACCTGGAAGAGTCACGCTGACTTTGACCGGATCAGTTTCCCAAGTCTCTAGAGGACTATGTGGATTTTGCATATTTGTATCCTCTGCAGGAGTGGGAGGCAGGACTGCCCAGCCAGCTCTGAAGAAATGCTCCCAGAGTACCCAGGGCCGAGGCAGTTAATTTGCCCCAGTGGTGAGGAGGAAATTTCTTGTAAAAGCTCGCTCCATTCAGAACAATGTGGTCTTTTATTTTTTAGCTTTGGAATGGAGCCTAGCTGTCCGTGGAAACAAAGAGAAGAGAGAATCACTGAACCAGTCTTGCACATAAAAAACTGACCATGTCTGTCTTTGAAGTCTCCTTTATGTTGTTTAGAAAACTTTGGATTATAGGGGTGTTTTTTCCTCCTTTTCTTCCTCAGTTCCTCACCCCACCCCAATTTTTTTCAGAGAAAAGAGAAAACTGGATATAAGAGAACCTTTCTTTGAAACAGGGCAGAAGTCATTAATTAAGGTTCCCATTCACTCCTGCTGACACTTGCTCATCAATCAGATTTCCTCTTAGCATTCTGATGACCTCACTGACCTAGGTCCTCCATACTGTCTGCCAGACAGAATTGAGACTCAGACCACACACCAGAAAAGAATGAGTGGGCTCTGGCCCTCAGCTTCCTGAGATTGAGGAGAAGGGTCTGGGTACAAAGCTGACTGGTCTGGAGCTCTTCTGAGTTGAGGTGAAGGTGAATAAAGAAGACATTTTCTTTGCGGAAGCAAGTGTTGCTCACTTCACACAAGCAGTGATCTACAGCTGCCCTTCCCTTTATCCCCAAACCCAGGGCCAACTATGGAGCTCAGAGCCCAGCCAACTGAACCCAGGAAACAAGGCTAGCAATTCCTCTCTGCCAACTCGGCATTGCTGAAAGAAGTTAACAGCTCTAGTCTTCTCTCAGAAAAGTATAGGAAACTGTTTTGGGGCTAGAGATGCCATCTGGGGGGTAGTCAGCCTAAGGTATGGGACTTTTATTATTCATTTGTTCATTCATTCATTTATTCAGTAGACATATTACCTGGCAGCCACTATGTACTAGCCAAGTTTTATGTTATGTATAATTTATCACAACTTCAAAAATAGGATTTAAAAAATTATGTGTATAGACAAGACACTTGGAAACACAAAATAACTTGTTACACTATTGGAGTGGTAAGGTTATGGGTGACTTTCTTTTATATGTTTGTTACTCTATAGTGTTTTCAAAGAATACAAATTTTAAAAAAAATGAGCGGGCCAGGAGTGTTGGCTAAAACCTGTAATCCCAGCACTTTGGGAGGCTGAGGTGAGGGGATTGTCTGAACCCACGGGTTTGAGAACAGCCTGGGTAGCTTGGCGAGACCTCATCTCTACAATAAATCAAAAAATTAACCGGGCATGGTAGCGCATGCCTGTTGTTCTGGCTACTTGGAAGGCTGAGACAGAAGGATCACTTGAGCCCAGCTGGTTGACACTGGGGTGGCCATGAGGGTGCTCTGCACTCCAGCCTGGGCAATGGAGTGACACTCCAACTCAAAAAGGAAAAAAAATGAGTAAAGGACTTGAATAGACTTTTTTCCTATACACATACACACATAAATGGCCAATAAGCACATGAAAATGTGTCCAACATCATTAGTCTTTAGGGAAATATAAATAGAAATCATAAGATACCACTTCACACATACAGAATAGCTATAATAAAAAATAACAACAACAAAAAAAAACATGTGTTAGCAGAGGTGTGAGGAAATAGAAACTTTCACACACTGTTAATGGGAATAGAAAATGATGCAATTTTGCTTTGAAAATATAAAAGGAGAAGCAAATTTCTAGTGATGCCCTTTTGACTAAGGGAGCCAGGAAGGAATCCAGTGTTCAAGTGGACAGATTAGCCTTGGGTAAAGACGGTCCATTGACAGTAATGGGAAGGAAGACAGAGAATATGAGTGAGCATAGACACCCGTGTTAGGGCAAATGTGGTGAGGCAACTTCTGGAAGTGCCATATGACTGTTGCTACTTCCTCAGTGAAGACAATGGAGAGTAAATGGATCAGAGAGATGATTCCTGAGAAGTTCTAAGACCTGTTTGACTTTGGGAGTCATGAGCTTAAAAGTCAGACCAGTTAGCATGCTTGTGTGTTGATTTTTAGTCAGGTGCAGGCTGGGTGAAATGAAGAGGGGGATTTTACCAAGCTGGGAGCTTTCCAGGAAGAGTATAGTAAAACAAGAAAAAGAAAGGATAGTTGAAGGTGCATGTAAGAGAGAAATTATGATGATGGAGCATAGACTCTAGGTGGGTAAAGAGGACAGTGAAGCTTCAGCAGGGGATAGTGGGGGATAGTGAGAAGGAGTGGGATCTATAGATTGTAGATCTTTGGGGTCACAAACTTGTTGAAATGAAAACTAGAAAACTCAGAGAGGTATTCATCAGAGACTGAGATGCTTGACACTGAAATTAGGTCACCATTGCAATTATTAATGATAATAAGGTGTCAGATGTGCCCAAGGAAATGAATGACTAGGCTGGGATGTGGGACACTATCATTGGAGAAGATGAGGTCAAGAAATGTAAGGCAGGATATAGGGAGCAACATCTATATAATTACTGAAATTATGCCTTAGTGAAATTGTTGAATTATAAGTAAATAAGAGTAAGAGTGAGATATAATCTTCAAGAAATGAGGGTGCATGGCTTAGAGGATAGTAGATGAGAACAACAAAGAGAGTGGATAGCAAAGTCTGGTGATATTATTAAAAACTAAGAATTTTAGGGCAGAGGAGTGAAATGGTCAATGGGCACCATGATCAGCAAGGAGAACATTTACCCCACCTGGGCTCTATGGTACAAGGAGTTTGGAAATAAGACAGCAACCACTTGAGAGGGTTTCTGGGGAAGCAGCATCTTCCTGGGAGAGCCAGATGGTTAGAACAAGCAGAAAGAACAAGGGAAAGTACAAGATTGAAAACATATGGGATTTGCTGGTGACTGGCTCAGATTTCCAGGCAGATATAGTCAAGGATTTCCTCAGACATCTCTTGAGATAGATGGCATTGGAAAAGTGGATATAGAGAGCCAAATGCAGATGAGAATCCAAAAGATGAGGATGACTCAAACTCCTTTTGATGTCTGATGTAAGTGGGTGTAAAGGGAATTCAAGATGAACCCTAATGGTCTGAAGGCAGAAAGGGGTATAGGGCTGTGAGTTCTGGGGGGATGGGAGGGAGGAGAATAAGAGTCCAGGAGCACAGAGTCCTGAGAAGGGTGGTTTTCTCTGGATTAACCCAAACTCTGAGACACTGTTCTCATTTATATAGCACAAGGTGATCTGAGGCTTTCTCCTGTTTTTGATGGATTTTTCTGGTGAAACTGGGCTGCATTCACTTGTTTAAAACCATCTGTTGATATTATATCATCCAGACCTGCTTTGACTATCCTTATGAATTAGGGCATTGGTTGGCTTAATCCTAAATTTGGCTTTTAGAATATTGAATAACTCAGTTTGGTGGAAGATAATCACTGACTTACTGACAGACCATTTGTGATAGGATGTAAGTCAGTCAGGACATCCTTGACCCTGGAATGTCTGGCAAAACACTAGTGAGCAACAGGTCATTGAACCTTAGTGTGCTCTTTGTACCAGCTCTATTATGGTGAACATACTTATCTAAAAGGTGTACTAGGGGTCATACTTTTTGGACTATTCAGATGACTTTTAATTTATTGTAAGGCTTTGTTTATTGTAGCACTATTCCTTTTTTTTTTTTTTAACTTTAGCATTATTCATAATAGCAAAAACATGGAACCAACCATACTGCCCACTGAAAGTGGACTGGATTAAAAAATGTGGGTATATGTGGAAATCAGTGTGGCAATTCCTAAAAGTTCTAAAAATTGACTTTCCATATGACCCCACAATCCCCCTACTGGGAATATACTCAGAAGAACTCAGGTCACTCTATAAAAAAGATACCTGACACGTATGTTTATCGCAGCATTGTTCACAATAGCAAGAACATTGGACCAACTGTGCTGCCCATCAAAAGAGGACTGGATTAAAAAAAATGTGGTACACATACACAATGGAATACTATGCAGCCATAAAAAAGAACAAAACCATGAACTTCGCAGCATCCTGGGTGGAATTAGAGTTTTTAATACGGAGTGATCTCTCACAGAAACAAAGAGCTGAGTATAACATGTTCTTACTCATAAGTGGACCTTGAACAACTACGGTATTACTAAAAGAAAAGTATTGATAGTGGCGGTAAACTGCGGGGTGCGGGGTGGGGTTTGGGGAGGTGGGATTGACAGTAGTCAATATCTATCTGGGGAAGGGGGGGCACACCTAATTGATAAGGGTGGCTTCAGGGTGAATATTTGTATACCTAGCCCTGAATTGTACCCCACAATTTTAAATAAAAATTAAAAGAGGAAAAATAAATAAATTAATAAACTTCAGCTAACTTAAAAAAATGTGGTATATATACATGATGGAATATTATGCAGCTGTAAAGAAGGACAATATAGTGAACTTGGCAGAAACTTGAATTGATTTAGAAGCCATCGTATTCAATGATCTATCACAAAGAACTGAGTACCACATGTTCTCACTCATAAGTGTACCCTGAATCTTTATCATAATACTACATGAAAGCTATTGGCAGTAGCGGGTTACTACCAGGGGAGGAAGGGAGGGGAGGCACATAACACTAATAAGCATACCTGATCCCAAACCAGGTGAAGTGAGGACCAATGGGAAGCCCAAATTTCACCTGTATGATGATCGCTTATATACCTAATCCTGAATTGTACCTCACTTCTTTTTAAAAATAAAAAAAAAAATCTTGTTGCCTTGTATCTCTTTACTCAATGACTAAAGCAAAGTATCTATCACTCAGAATTTAGTTTCAGACCTGAATTCATTGATGATTTTTTAGTAAAAACAACAGTTTTGAGAGTCAGGCTTTTTTTGACAGGAAAGATAATTTTTTCCTTTTTTCTTTTTAAAGATGAGAGTTGTTGCCCAGGTGCAACGTGGCAATCCTGCATCTGAGAGGGCTTGCACATAAGGCTCTTTATCTATTCCAATTAAATCACTTGGAGGTCCAGCAGGGCAAGACATTGGTTTATTAGTACTTACAGGAGGCACTGATGGCGGTTGGTCAGCGAAGAAAGAATTTGCCCAGGAGGCACCAATGAGGGCTGGTTGGTAAAAAAAGAACCAACACCTCAAGGCAGTACAGCAAATAATTTTATAGGCAAGTGAGTCAATTAATCAAACTCCTATCTTGTGTTTATAATTTCACTGATTACACATGATGACCTCATTGCTTTCAACTCTGCCCAATTATCTGTACCCTGTGACTGGTAATGTGCATATCTTCCAGATACCAGCCTTGATATCAGGCAGGGGCTGCTCCCTGAGGGAAGGGCAGAAAGAAACTAGGTATGGAGGAAGAGAGTCTATGTCTGGATAATTACACACTAGGCTGGTTTTGAACTTCTGGGTTCAAGCAATCCCCCTGCCTCAGCTTCCTGAATCCCTAAGACTACAAGCACTCTGCCAGTCAAGATTGTTTTTTTAGTCTTTTTTAAAATAAAGTTTATTACAGAAAGAAGAGAGGAAATATCATTTTTAAAAAATCTTAAGGTATCTTTATATATCAAAAGCAATGATGTCTTTTTTTTTTTTGAGTAGAAGTCTCACTCTGTCACCCAGACTGGAGTGCAGTGACATGCTCTCACAGTCACTGCAGCCTTGACCTGCTGGGCTCAGGTGATCCTTCCATGTAGCTGGAACCATAGGCATGCGTCACCACACCTGGCTAATTTTTTGATTTATTGTAGAGATGAGGTCTCACCAAGTTGCCCAGGCTGGTCTCGAACATCTGGGCTCAGGCGATCGGCTCGCCTCCATCCCCCAAAGTGCTGGGATTACAGGTGTGAGCCACCATGCCTGGCTAGTGCTTGGATTTCTTAACATGGACATTTAATTTTAGCCAGTGTTTTTCAGACTTTCAAACTCTCAATCTCTAGTAAGAAATAAAAACAATTTTTTAAAAAAAGAAAGCAGGCTTTATTAAGAAGACAGAAAAGCTCCCACAGCAGGAGGGGACCTGAAAGAGGTTGCCCAAAAATAAATTTTTGTATTATTATTATTATTATTTATTTATTTTTTTAGTTGGAGTCTCACTCTGTCGCCCAGACTGGAGTGCAGTGGCATGCTCCCGGCCACTGCAGCCTCGACCTGCTGGGCTCCGGCGAGCCACGCCCGGCTAATTTTTTGATTTATTGTAGAGATGAGGTCTCGCCAAGTTGCCCAGGCGAGTCTTGAACCCACAGGCTCAGGCAATCCACTCACCTCAGCCTTCCGAAGTGCTGTGATTACAGGCTGAGCCACCGAGCCCGGCAAATTTTTATATTAATACTCGACACACACACACGTGTGCACACACACACACACACACACACACACACTTTCATTTTCATGTAAAGTAGAAACAAAAATTCCAGGGGACAGCATTGCCTTTACTTCAGCGGATGTCCCCTAATACTTTCTATTCTATTTTATTCTACTTTGTTTCTAAAAATGCTGGTATTGAATCACTAAATTGATCTTATGATACATTTGTAACTTTAAAAAAACTAGTATAAGCCATAATACAGGGAACACTCAGGGTACATAGGGAAAGGCTCTGACTCATGAGGAAGGTCCTGAGAAATCCCACTTTTGCTGGCATTGTGAACATTGGAAGAAGAGAGAGCATGGAAGAGGTAGGGTAAGACAGACAATCACTAGGGTCCTCACTTCCTCCTGTTTTTAGGATAAAGCCTTGAGGTGTGTGTGTGAGAGTTATGTGTGTGTGTTTATATGTGTGTGTACCATAGAAGTCTTCAGATAAGAGAACTGCAAGCATTGGGAATAGAGGTCTGGGCCCAGGACTTAGGGATGCAGCAAGTCTCTAGAAGTTGTGTGTTCTGCTTAGCACTGAGCCTAAGGAGAGGCAGGAGCTGCACTATGGGAGCAGTGGCTGAGAAGTGGTCTAGATAGAGAGTGTAATATAGCACTGCTGGTTCTCCTGGCCCATGCAGGGACCACAGGGAATTCAGAAGTTTCTGCTTGGCTTGGTGATGGGACTCAGATATGCTAAGGAGATTGAAGGACTAGAAGAGCTGAGTTGAGAGAGATATATATTTCATATAAATATATATTCCATATAAATATATAGTCCATATAAATATATATTCCATATAAATATATTTCATATAAATATGTATTTTATATAAATATATATTTTATATAAATATATATATTTCATATATATATCACCTAGGAATAGACATTTTGCAGCCCAGGAAAATGACCAGTACCAAGAATTTCAGCAGCAGTAGATACGGTATGATCACCCCCAAAAATCTGATGGAATCATTGTGTAACAGTCTAGAGGCCAAATGAGAACATAAGAAATTTCCTGAAGAAATGTGAACGCCTTCTTCCCCAGCTGCTACAGGTCCAGATAAGCTCTCCTCATGGACCTAAATGCTATTCCTGCGTGGATCAGAGGAAAGGAGAGAAAGTCAAAAGCTTGAGCACTGACCCAAAAAACAACATATACAAAAGGGACTGTTAAATCTGAAGAGAAAGAGATATCATTAAGTGAAAAATGTAAGTCTTCTCCTTCCTGTACCTTTTGAAGAGAGAACGAGAACAATTAAAGAAAATGTGAGACAGTAATTTGTTAAATCTGCATCCCCATTACAGGAGTACTAATTTCCAGATGTTTGTCTTAGTGACCTGGATGAGAATGAGCATGCTTATCTTTACCTGCCAACTGGGAAGCATAGCTTACATATAACCCCGACTCAGAAGGTGTGTGCTATTAGCCTGATGCTATAGATAAGAATGCACAGAGACATTATGTAATGTGTTCAAGGTCACACAGCTGGTAAGAGCTTATCTGCCTTCAGGACTATGTGCCTACTTTGTACCTTGCAGTCTCCTGTGCTGATCTAATCAAGCTGCTGTCCCGGCAGTGCAGCAATCACTGATTCCTTCAATTTGGACAAACATGCTCATGAGAGAATGGAACGGAGACAAGGGGATGGTAACATGATAAATATACTTGGAACCAGACTCCAGAGAGTCTTTAGATATTCTTTCATCACTCTTTTTTTAAATGTATTTTTGATAGAAACAAAGTCTCACTATGTTGCTTAGGCTGGTCTCTATCTCCAGGGTTCAAGTGACCCTCTTGCCTTGGCCTCCCAAAGTGTTGGGATTATAGGCGTGAGCTACCACACCTAGTCCCACTCTTTTGTATATAGTGTTTTATAGTTCATAAAGCTCATCACGTTTCTTAGTTGACCTTCACAAAAATCCTGAAGCCGGTGTTCATATTATTCTCCCTCCACAGAAAAAGAAGTGTTCTTAGAAGGGTCAAATGAGTTTCTGGAAGACACACAGTGAGGGAGTGGAACAGAGACCCTCAGCCCAATCTTTTTATCCCTAGAGAAACACTTTCACGGACTCTGCCGCCCTAATTAGGTCACGGACAGGAAGACGCTGGCAAAACATTCTGTTACATTCCTGTCTTCTTCCCCTTGGCTCTCCTTCACCTCCCCCTCTTGTTCTCTGAGTGGTGGTTGTCTTTGTGTGTCTGGTTAGCTGTTCATGGCAAGTGGAGTCTGATTTTTGACAGGTGACAAATTGCAATGGTTTCATTTCCCTCCTTCCAGTCTGAGGGTTGTCAAGCACTGCAGCTGGGAAGCAGCTGCCCAAAGCCAGGGCGTGGTGGGAGAGGGGCCTCCAGAGGGTGCCTGGCCACAGACTGATGCAGTTATAGAGGCTCCTGCCTCCACAGCCTTTGAAAGTCCTGCATGAACTCAGACCTGTCTTACCATCTGGTTTGGCATGTTTTCCTCTTTGGTTTTGAGGAGTCAAGAGGCAGTTGAAGGATAAGAGACAAATGTCCCCCTGGACATTAGATGCCTAGCTTGAAAGCCTGAATAAACTGGCTTCCACAAAAATGAAAAAAGAAAAAACAAAAAAAGGCTCTAAATGAATTGTAAACAGAACTGATGTGTTTCTTATCAGTCTGCTGCCTGTAGACTTTGGCTGAGAGATAATCACCATGGTTAACAAGGATCCTGGCAGCCAGTTATTATTCATTTCTGACCGTTCTCTCCTACCATTGTTTTGGCATGCAAAACCGTAAAAGAATATCAAATCCCCAGTGTTTATGACTTCCCTTTCTGAATCATAACCTCCCTATCCTTTTCCCATCATCCCTGTCTGCCCACGTCTCCCCACCCTTACCAAGTGCAAGGGACAAGGAGGGGCCTGACCAGGTGGCATTCCAGACCTCACATCTTCATGTCCCCCAGAAGAGCTCAGATCTCATCTGCTTCATGAAATGACCTTCTGGGCACAATTTACCCTGAAGGGTTCTACTGCAAAACAGGTGAAAACTACATACTGTCAGATGTTCACCATCTTTAGTTACAAGAGGAGACAGGAGTGGGGAAGAGGGTGAGGTAAGTAGATTCAGGCTTCTTGTTTTCCACTCATTGTATAAGTAAACACAAATAATTCTTAGTGCTGGTTGCCTGTTCTTTCTCTCAACGTCAGTATTTTCCTTTAAGATACTTCTTTTTAAATTTCAATTTAATGTTTTTTAGCTTTATTTAGGTTTTACTAACAAATAAAACATTTATATATACTTATGATGTACAATGTCATGCTTTGGTACTCGTATATGTTCTTTAAGGTCCTTAAAAAATTTTAGTCTCTGGATCCATAGACTGCAGCTGGCATAAGTGTGTCCTTAATAAAATTCCCCATTCCTGCCAGATCTTGATATATGAATTCTAGGGCAGAGTCCTGCCTGAAGTTCTTGTTACGGGGAGACAAACAGGAATGTGAGCACTTAAGGAAAACTCAGAGGACATAGCAAAACCTCTACTAGGTTTGAAAGATTGGGTTAGTGCATAAAGACATGAGGAGGCGCTGGGCCAAGTGCTGGAACCCCGAGGTTGTTACGATCCAGTCTTTGCCTTCTTGGTGCTCACAGGCCACTCACAGGCTAGGCCAGAGGCAGCTTCCAAAGCAACTAGTTCCAATACAGTGTGCTCAGAGTTATAGTAGATGGCATATCAAAATCAATAGAAAGGGAACAGTAATTGCTGAACTGGAAGCTCCATGAGGGCAAGGATCCTGTCTATCTTGTTCACTGTGGTTTACCTAGAACCTAACAGAGTGTCTGGGACAAATAATAGGTATTTAACATATCTTTGTTTAATTGAGTTGTTTACTCTAGGTAAACAAATGGCTTGACTCATTTATTTAACTATTAATTTAATTATTTAGTTATTTATTCACTCCTTAAATAGTGTTAGCTATTTTTTTTTTTTTTGAGTTGGAGTCTCACTCTGTACCCCAGACTAGAGTGCAGTGGCACGCTCATGGCCACCACAGCCTCGGCCTGCTGGGCTCAGATGATCTTTCCGCCCCAGTCTTCCAAGTAGCTGGAACCACAGACATGCGCCACCACACCTGGCTAATTTTTTGACTTATTGTAGAGATGAGATCTCACCAAGTTGCCTAGGCTGGTCTCGAACCTCTGGACTCAGGCTATCCTCTCGCCTCTGCCTTCCAAAGTGCTGGGATTACAGGCATGAGTCACCAAGCCTGGCAGTGTTAGCTATTTATAAGTAGTGAGCAACTTGTAATCATTTAACTTGAGTACAAAATTATTCTTAAATAATGGTAGGAGGAGTTTTGATTACATAGAAGTAAAAGAGTTATGACCTCAAACAGACTTTGGGGGATGGCTGACAAACAAGAAAAACCTACCCTTTGTTGTACAACCAGAGTGTCCAGCTTTCTTCTTCTTTTTTTTTTGAGTTGGAGTCTCACTCTGTCGCCCAGACTGGAGTGCAGTGGCCGCTCCCAGCCACCGCAGCCTCGACCTGCTGGGCTCCGGCGATCCTTCCGCCTCAGCCTTCCAAATAGCTGGGACTACAGGTGCGCACTACCACGCCTGGCTAATTTTTGATTATTGTAGAGATGAGGTCTCACCAAGTTGCCCAGGTGGGTCTCGAACCCGCAGGCTCAGGCAATCCACTCGCCTCAGCCTCCCAAGGCGCAGAATTACCGAGCCCGGCTGTGTCAGCTTTCTTACAAGGTTAAAACAGTATTCTCTTTCTTATGCAGATAAAAAATAAAAGCTTAAGAGCTAAAATCACTTGCCTAGCTCATATAATGGGATTCAAACCCGAGTGTCTGCCTAACTCCAAAGTCTATGATCATTCCCTGCCCTACTCTGCCTCTGCTAGAGAGTGTGGCACTTTAAGTCAGGCTCTGGAAATGTGAATGAAGCTGAACTCAGGGAGTGTTTGTGCTGGAGGAATTAAGCAGTCTGTAGGTCTGATTGCTGACAGGGATGGCCAAGAATGTGGCTTGATCCCGGTTGGGGTCAGGTGGCTGGGATTCTTTTCTGGAAAATAGGGCGGGGCATGATATAGCAGCAAAAATTCCCAGTAGTGATGGTATTTAGACATTAGGGAGTGGGAGTAAGGCAGGGACAGGATTTGAAGTAGGACTAGAGTCAGCAGCAGGAGGTGGTGGTGAGAGATGGAATGGAGCCCATCCCATTGAGAGATGAGATAACTGAGGTCCAACAAGCTGGGTTTAAAGAAGGAAAGTAAACCAGGAAATTGCTGAATTGCATTAAAAGTTGCTTTTCAGGGCACACCTCTTGTTTCATCCTTTTGCTAGGATGTTTGCACAACAGCAGGTGTGCAGTATAACGAATCTTAGACTCTGGGCTCCTTTTCCTTTACTTGCTACTTTGAAGGTTTCATCAGGTGACTTCATCTCCCTGGATTCCATTTTCCTCATGTTAAATGTGGGGATTTTGACACTAGCCTCATTCCGTGGTTATGAGGATTCCGTGAGAGAGTTTGTAAAGTAGCACATTGTTAGAGGCTTTGTAACCATTAAAGTGTTTTTTTTTTGTACTCAGGGTCTACACATGCATGCTTGCTACATGGGCATGTTGGATTGGGTTTCAGGAGGCCCATTCCCCAGATAGTAAATATTGTGCCCCATAGGTAGTTCCTGAACCCTAACCTCTATCTCCTCTTCCCCCTTATTCGTGTGCCTAGTGTCTAACTATTATTTACATGTTTGTTACCATTTAGTGTTCATATATGTGTGAGAATATGCAATGTTTGGTTTTCTGTTTCTGAGTCAGTTTACTTAGCATGATCATCTCCAGCTCCATCCATGTTGCTACAAAGGACTTTTTTTTTTTTACCGCTCCATCCATGTTGCTGCAAAAGACATGGTTCTTTTTTATGGCTGCAACTGAAGCTTTATTCTTATGTGCTGCATCTCCCATAGAACCGGAACTTGAAACTGAGGGGGTGATGGAAGGCGGAAGCTGGTGGAATGGTACATGTCAGTGACTGTAGGGCAATGGGGCATTGGTTAAAAATGGGCCTTCATTGGGGGAGATGGTGAAGCCTAATGGAAAGTAACAAGAAATGCTCATAAAAAAGCTCTTTATGCAGAGAGGAGCCAGTTTTTGCCTTGTTGCTAAGGTCCTGATTGTTTCCTGGCTGTGTTTTGTGTGTCTGTGTCAGGCCATTCTGTGGGCTCCTTTCAGGAACTTGGTGATATTGGCCTGCAGATAATTAGATCAGTGTCATCACTTTCACTGTTCCCCTTTTTGTTCTGTTGGAACCATTTGCATGAAAATAGAAGTGGGTGATATTCCTTTCCCATTAATAAGGTTCAGCTTTTTACTTAGGGTGGGGGGCATCCACATATTGGGGCTTTGGAAAAAAAATCCCAAGTCAATATATGAGAGAGCCTTTTTAAAAAGGGTTTAAAGACTCAAATGTTCAGCTAAGCCATTCACTTCCCAAACAGGCCTTTCAGAAACGTCCTTTTATGGTATAGAAGATCTTCATCTAGGATGCAGCTTGTTCAAGAGAAACTTTTAGGAGGCCTGCATTCTGTAGTGGAATGTATTTTGGTACTAATATACATTTTTTAAAACAGGTTTTCCCTCAGCTTAGAGCTTATCAAAGATCTAGACCCACTAAAAACCTCACTTTGCAACCATGAAGTCTGGGAGAAAGATTCACATATTTGTGGCTAATTGCTATGAAGCAATAGAAGTGCAGTTGAAAAGGTAGGTTAGGTGTCAATCGAAACTTGGTTTAAATATTAGTTTCACCATCTACTGGTGGTATGACCTCAATAACACTGTTTTTTATCCATAAAATGGGGATATCAAACCTACTTTGCTACTATCAATTCATGTAAGGATGTGGATTGTGTGTGTGTGTATATATATATTTTGTTGTTGTTGTTGTTGAATTGGAGTCTCGCTCTGTCACCCAGACTGGAGTGCAGTGGCCGTTCCCCGCCACTGAAGCCTCGATCTGCTGGGCTCCGGTGATCCTTCCGCCTCAGCCTTCCAAGTAGCTGGAACTACAGGCACGCGCTACCACACCCGGCTAATTTTTTATTTATTGTAGAGATGAGGTCTCGCCAAGTTGCCCAGGTGGGTCTCGAACCTGCAGGCTCAGGCAATCCACTCACCTCAGCCTCCCAAAGCGTGGGATTACAGGCTGAGCCACCGAACCCGGCTGGATTGTGTATATATAAGGCCTATCAAGGCAAGGGACATCTGTTAATTGCTCATTAAATTCTTTTTTTTTTTTTTAAGTTGAGGTTTCATTCTGTTGCCTAGGCTAAAGGGCAGTGTCTCATGATCATGGCTTACTGTAACCTTGAACTCCTGGGCTCAGGTGATCCTTCTGCTTTAGCCTCCTGAGCATCTGAGACTACAGGTGTGTGCCACCACACCTAGTTAATTTAAAATTTTTTTTTGTAGAGACGCGGTCTCACTATGTTGCCCAGTATGGCCTCAGACTCTAGCCTCAAGCAGTCTTTCTACCTTGGCCTTGCAAAATGCTGGGATTATAAGCATGAAACACCACGCTTGATCTAGACTCATTTTTACATTCTGTTCCTTTGTAATCTTCCCTCTCTCATATTTCTTAGCAATTGATGAAGAGATAATGATATCATTTCTGCATCAGAATTTCTGGATTAATGGTTTTTAAACATTAACTGCTTCTAGCAAATATGAAGTCTATGACATGGGGCACTTTGTTTCTGATGTATAGGTATAGGTAGATTCTGACTTTGTCGTCTGCCTATTAAATGTTAGAAATTTGTCTCCAAAAAGTGCTGTCATCCAGAAAACTTTATGGGCATTTTTTTTTTTTTTGGAAAAGGGTAGTAGGGGAAAGTGGAGATGGTAGAAGAGGAGAAGGAAAAGGGAGATTTCTTTTTTTGAATAATTACTCTTCCAGTGTTAAGAGAAGGAAGAAAAAAATAGTTTTTCTGTCTTTTATGATGCTAGGCTTATTCTTAGGTCAGGGTAGATGTTCGAGAAGTTAGTTGTTTATTTTCTCTACATTTCCCCCATTTCCTTCTCTCTTTCCAGCAGGTAGCCAGTCTTTGTGTTCCCTTGCCTTAGGATTTGTGGTAAGATAGAGAACGGTCTACCCACATCTTCCTTTCCTGGCTTTTCCCCCCACAAAAGTCTAAGGCTGCTGAAAGAATCTAGCTACTTGTCCGAGAGGTAGCAGTGAGGGGGCAGGCCTTTTGAGAATCATTGCGTCAGAGAGGAGAGACTCCAGGAGACTGGATAGGGAATAAAGATTTGTGGGTCCCTTGAACAATGAGGGCTCTTTCTCTGCTCCTTGGCAGCACCACTCAGAGATGTAAAACTTTAATGGAGTTCTTAGTCTTCTTGCCCAAGGTTCTCATGCTACAATTAATCTTAAAAAATAGCTAACGCTGGCTGGGTGTGGTGGCTCATGCCTGTAATCCCAGCACTTTGGGAGGCTGAGGTGAGAGGATTGCCTGAGCCCAGGAGTTTGAGACCAACCCAGGCAACTTGGTGGGATCTTGTCTCTACAATACATAAAAAAAAATTAGGCATGGTGGCTCACCTGTAGTTCTAGCTACTTGGAAGGCTAAGGCCGAAGGTTCGCCTGAGCCCTGAGGTCAAGAGTGCGGAGGCCATGAGTATGCCACTGCACTCCAACCTGGGCAGCAGAGTGAGATTCCAACTCCAACTCCAACTCCAAAAAAAAAAAAAAAAAAAAAAAAAAAGCTAGCACACCTGTTTTATATATATGAAACAGGTGTGCTAGCTTTTTTTTATAATAAATTTTTATTATAAAGATGTGGGGTACATTTCAGGGCTAGGTAGATAAACATTGATCATGCAGGTACCCTTGTTGATGAGGTATACCCCTCTCTCCCCTAGCAGTTTCCCTCAACTGCCAATCCCATCCTCCCCCCACCAGTTTCCCACTACTGCCAATCGCTTTCTTATAGTATTATAATTGTTCAAGGTCCTCTTATGAGTGAGAACATATAGAACTATGTTCTTTGTTTCTGGGATAAATCACTGAGTATGATCGACTCCAAACACCTGTTATATTTTAATAAAACAGTTTTACATGTTATAATTTATTTATTTCTCACTTAAACTCTATGGGGTGTTATCATTCTCTCCATTTTACAGATTAGGAAACTGAGGATCAAATAGATAGAGATAGAATTTAAATCTGGGGTTTAAGGCCCATTTTTCTAATCATTTTTTCTGTAATTCTCTACTTCTGGGTCAGAATGGGCCTGCAGATTATGTGAGACAGTATGTCAGCAAGAATAACCTATGACTGAGAATGTCCCAAAGTCTTAATGCTATGTAAGACCCCAGAACCTTGCAATACCTGGGGAAGGGACAGCCCCAAGGATGACTGAGGTGAAATTACCTGTCTGTATAACTGGATGGAAACTTACTGTTGAAGTGAAAAGTCTATAAAGGAAATAAAGAAATGGTTTTTTGTTTGTTTTTGTTGTTTGTACATTCAGATTATTATTGGCTGAACTCTGATACCAAAATTTGGCAAAGGGAGTGTAAAAAAGTATTTAAATAATCTCACCTAAAATATTACCATCAATAATATCTTGCATTTATGAAATGCTAACCATGTACCATCAGACATAATACCTTTTGAACAAAATTTACATAGATTTAGGGAGTCCAAATGCAGTTTTGTTACGTGGTTATATTGCATAGTGGTGAAGTCTGGGCTTTTGGTGTAGCTGTTACTCGAATAGTTTACATTGTACCCCTCAAGCAGTTCCTCATTCCTCACCCCACTCCCACACTTTTGAGTCTCCAGTATCTATTATTCCACACTTATTAGTGAGAATTTGCAATATTTGACTTTCTGATTCTGAGTTATTTCTGAGTTATTTCAGTTAAGATAACGGCCTCCAGTTCTGTCCATGTTGCTGAAAAAGACATGATTTAATTCTTTTTTATGGCTGAGCAATATTCCTCTGCATATATAAACTACATGTTAAAATTCAATCATCTGTTGATGGATACTTGCTATTGTGAATAGTAATCTGATAAACCTACAAATGCATGCATCTTTCTGACATAATAATTTACTTTCCTTTGGGTAAATACCCGGTAGTGGAATGATGGATTGAATGGTAGTCCTGTTTTTAGTTCTTTTGGAAATTTCCACATTACATTCCATAGAGGTTGTACTAATTTATTTAATCCTATAGCCTTGTGTAGAAGGTATTAAGGTGTTAGGGAAATTAAATAACTGGGCCAAGCATAGACAGTCACTAAGTTGTGGAGTTAGGATTCAAATTCAGGATGATCTTATTTCAAAGCCATTGATTTTTTCTAATATGAAGCATTCTAAATCTTCCACGCTGCCATGACTAACTAGAAATATTCTCAATGAAATAATCCAGGTTTAATTTATGAATATATTAAAAGATGAATACATCATACAACATGTAGTCTAATTGCAGAAATACTAGGAAAATCCAATATTAGCAAATATGATCATAAAATTATCACATATAAATTATCTTGATATAAGTTAAAAAGTCATTTAAGGCCAGGTGTGGTGTCTCATGTCTGTAATCCCAGCACTTTGGGAGACCGAGGCAGGAAAACCACTTGAGCTAGGAGTTTGAGACCCACTTGGGCAACACAGTGAGGCCTCATCAGTACAAAAAATTAGCCATGGGTGGTGGTGCACACCTGTAGTCCCAACTAGTCAGATGACTGAGGTGGAAGGACTACCTAAGCCCAGGAGATTGAGACTGTGGTGAGCCATGACAGTGCCACTGCACTAAAGCCTGGTCGACAGAGTGAATCTCTGACAAAAAAAAAAAAAGTTGGGGGAGGGTGGGCACACCTTATCAACAAGGGCACTTGCATTATGAACATTTGTATACCTAACCATGAATTGTACCCCACGTCTTTAAAATTAAAAATTTAAAAACAAACAAAAAAGCTATGTCCAAAGGGGAAAAAAAGTCATTGAAAAAGAATTATATACTGTGGTCAGATGGGATTTATTCCAGGCATGTAAAGCTGTTTCAACATTCAAAAAAAATAATTCATGTAATTTATCATATCAATAGGTTCAAAAGAAAAATTATGATTTTTCAAATGCAGAGAAAACATTTGACAAAATCCAACATTCATTCATTATATAAACTATTGGAAAATTAGAAATAAAAGGAAACTTCAAGAACATGGTAAGGATGTCTCTCTTACCACACCATTCAACATCTTACTGGAATTCCTAGCTAGTGCAATAAAATAAGAAAAAATTTAAAAGGTATACTGATTGGGAAGGAAGAAATAAAAACTATTTTTGATTGCAGATGATATGATTGTCTATTTAGAAAATCCTAAAGAATCAACAAAAAAATTCCTGGAACTGATAAGTGATTATAACAAATTTGCAACATAAAAGAGTAGTATACAAAAGTCAATATTAGGAATGAACAATTGACAGTTTAAATTAAAAACACAACACTTATAATAAAGCAAAAAATTATATAATTATAAATTTAACAAAATATGTATAACATCTAATAAGGAAAACTATAAAACTGATGAAATAAATCAAAGAAGACATAAATGGAAAAATATTCCATGTTCATGAACAGGAAGACTTAATATTATTACAATGTCAGTTCTTTTCACCTTGATCTATATATTTAACACAATCTCAATCAAAATTACAGCAATTTATTTTGTAGATACTGGTAAATAGATTTTAAAGTTTATATGAAAAGTCAAAAGAACCAGAATAATCAACATAATGGAAAAAGAAAAGTCAAAATATTGGCATTATATGACTTCAAGACTTGTTATTAAGCCATAGTGATCAAGGCATCAGCAAAAGAATAGACAGATAGATCAATGGAACATAGTGAAGAGCCCAGAAATAGACCCATGCAAATATAATCAACAGGACTTTGACAAAGGAGCAAAGGCAATTCAATGGAGAAAAGATAGTCTCGTCAACAAATGGTGCAGGAATAACCAGGGACATCCACATGCCAACACAAACAAACAAACAAACAAACAAACAAAATCTAGGCACAGACCTTATATCTTTAACAAAAATTAACTCCAAATTGACCATAGACTTAAACATAATACATAAATCTATACAACCTCCAGAAGATGTCATAGGAGAAAATATAGGTTACCTTTGGCTTGACAATTACTTTTTAGAGACAACACCAAAAGTATGACCTGTAAAAGAAAAAGTTGATAATTTTGGACTTTATTGTAATTAAGAACTTCTGCTCTGTGAAGATACTGTTAAGAAACTCAAAAGATAAAGGATTTAAATACAAAATATATTAAGTGCTCTCAAAACTCAATAAACAACTAACCCAATTGGATTAAGACAAACAACCCAATCACAAAATAAGCAAAAGATCGGGACATAAGCAACTCCAAAGAGAATATACAGATTGAAAATAAGTATATACAAAATGTTCAGAATCATATGTTATTAAGTAATTGCAAATTAAAACAACAAGATACCACTACACACCTATTAAAATGACTAAAATCTAAAACACTGACAGCACAAAATGGTGAAAAATTACTGGTGGGAATGCAAAATAGTGCAGCTATTGTGAAAAATGACTGTCAGTTTCTAACACAGTTAAACATAGGCTTGCCATATAATTCAGCAGTTGCGCTTCTTGGTATTTTTGCAAATGAGCTGAAAATTTGCGTCCATACAAAACCTACAAATAAATGTTTATAGCAGCTTTATTCTTAATAACCAGTAATAGAAAGCAACTAAAATGTCCTTCAATAGAAAATCAATAAACCCACTGTGCATAGTAGAATATTATTTGTGATAAAAAGAATAAACTATAAAGCTATGAAAAGACATGAGGGAAACTTATATGTATATTGCTAAGTGAAAGAAACAATCTGAAAAACCTACACACTGTTTGAGTCCAACTCTGTGACATTCTGGGAAAGGCAAAATTATAGGGACGGTAAAAGGATCAGTAGTTCGTAGGGGTTCAGAGGAAAGGGATGAATAACTTGAATACAGGGCACTTTTAGGTTGGTAAAAATATTTTGTGTGATTCTAGAATGGTGGATACAAAGCACTTATAAAAACCAATAGAACTATGCAACACAATGAGTGAACCCTAATGTAAACTATAAGTTTTAGTTAATAATAATGTGTCAGCCGGGCTTGGTGGCTCAGCCTGTAATCCCGCGCCTTGGGAGGCTGAGGTGAGTGGATTGCCTGAGCCCGCGGGTTCGAGACCCGCCTGGGCAGGCGAAACCTCATCTCTACAATAAATCAAAAAAATTAGCCGGGCG
>CAUYQG010019503.1:0-44428 GCA_963574415.1 Tarsius wallacei | reverse complement strand
CCCGCGGGTTCGAGACCCGCCTGGGCAAGCAAGACCTCATCTCTACAATAAATCAAAAAATCAGCCGGGCGTGGTAACGCGCGCCTGTAGTTCCAGCTACTTGGAAGGCTGAGGCGGAAGGATCGCCGGAGCCCAGCAGGTGGAGGCGGCGGTGGCCGGGATTGGCCACTGCACTCCAGTCTGGTCGACATCTTGAGACTCCAACTAAAAAAAAAAAAAAAAAAAAAATTGGGGGGTCAGCATAAAAATGTTAACTGGCTCATAAGCGTGACTTTCTCCAAGTCCCTCAGAAAGAAACAAAGAATGATGGTCAATGCTCAGTCTTCAGTTTCCCCTTATGTGATGTCTCTGTGCCAGCAGACCTGTTCAGTGGGGGTCCTAGTTTCTGAAAGACAACTAGGGACACATGTGAAGATGTTATCTTTAGTTTCTATGGAGAAAGCAAATATCTCTGGAACTCAGCTTCCTTGGCTATTGCTTTAGGCCACTATTACCGTCTTGTTTAACAAGTTATTTACTTATGGGGCTAGCTAGGTACCTGGACTTTCCCTTGAAGGAACTCAGGATTTTCCTTTATTTCCATGTTTGGGGGTGCACAGGCCCCTAAAAAGGGCTCCCTGCTCCATTTCCAAATGGGCAGGAGACTGGTCAAGCCCAGAGAGGCAGTGGAGAGACAAGTGAAGTCAGTTCCTGTGAGAAGGACAGGGGTGACAGACAGGGCTCTGATCATGAGCCAGCTCTCATCAGTAGGGGCTGCTCGGACATCAGGTTGAGAGTGACCTGCAGCCTCATCCAGACGCTAGGGGAAAGAACTTGTGACTGAGTAACACTGTCTCCACTGGGCACAGGATGGGGAGTGAGCACGGCTACACCACCCCACTCTAGGAGGGCAGGTGCTACTCATCAGAACCTGTTTAGAGATATGAAGTGTCGTCCACTTCAGCCAGAAGTCCAGAAGCTAGGAAGTATCTAAGTACAAGGAGGGGACATCACCCACCAAATGTGAGTTAATCGGTGCCAAAAAATGTATACAAATTTTAAGCAAAGCTATCTATGTACCACTTTTCAAAGTTGAATTGAATTATGGTAGCAATGTGTAGTATGGCATTCGCTCAACCATGCTTCCATCATTTTCTTTGATGGCCCTGCCTGTTGCACAGTGGCACTAGCATTCATTTGATGAATGCCATCTTTTCAGTGAACGTCATTCTTGAAATGCGTATACATTTTTTTGGCACCCCCTGTATTTATTTTCTAGGCAGAGACTGAATCAGATCGTGGGCAGACCCAAGACTGCGGGTGCATTCAGTTGGTTATAGTTGAATGGGAGGTAACTGGAGAATTGGGAGGTCAGCAGCTCCTGACTCAAGGAAGCCCCGTGCTGACATGGAGATAGTGAGATGGTGTAGTGTAGTGTTTTGACATAGACGATTTCCCCCTGTACCCGGCTTTCTCCTGCCCCCTCCCTCAGGGAGCAGCCTCTGGCCAAGGTGGTCTCTGAAGGGTATGTAGATTCCCAGTAAGGAGTTATGGGATGTAGGTGACCACGAAATTTCCAGTAACGGTCATGGGATGCAGGTGACCAAGCAAAGCTGAAGACAATGTGTCACTCTTAATCAACGTAATTATAAACAGCATACAGGAATCTGAATGATTAACTTGACTGCTTTGACTATTAAATTGCTTGCTGTACTGTCCCAAGGTACAGACTCTTCACCAACTGGCCACCGTTAGTGCCTCCTGAAAGTTTTAATAAACCAGTGTCTTTCCCTGCTGGACCTCCGGGTGACCTCTTTGGAATAGGTAAACATTATCACAAGTCCTCTCAGATTTGGGGTGACCATGTGACACATAGTTAAGCTGAGAAAGTGCAGAAGTGAAGCAGGGGTCTTGGAATTTCTTGGGCTGCCAAAATCTGAGAGCAAGGACACAAATGAGAGAGATTTGGTGTCACTCAGCAGGGGAACAAAATGAACGTTTGGTGACCTAAAAGCCAAAGTCGATGTGGGAGAAAGGGAGGTGCTGGTTTTCAGGTACTAACAACACAGAAAATTGAGAGGAGGTGGGAACGTGTGGTTCTCAGTCAGAGTGAGCGAGGTAAGA
Organism: Tarsius wallacei; assembly: GCA_963574415.1. Lineage (NCBI taxonomy): Eukaryota > Metazoa > Chordata > Mammalia > Primates > Tarsiidae > Tarsius > Tarsius wallacei. Next base: position 42,325 of record CAUYQG010019503.1, on the reverse strand, counting down.
AGACAGAGCTAACAGCAGCAGCTATCATAATAACTGATTATCCGGAGGATGATTTACTCGCCAGAAGATCCCAGGCAGAAAATAGCCTCAGATCAAGGAATGCAGACATGCACAGCTGACAGAGAACCCAGCTGCAGCTGGCTAAGAACAGGTGATGTCAGGACCCAGCCTGGGATAGACCAGTCCTGGGGCTCCAAGCTCACTCATTCCTTCAGAATATTTACCCAACAGCTGCCCTGTGTCAGGCTGAGAGGCAGCCAAGCACACTCCTGAGCCCTGGAGGAGCTCAAAGTCAAGCAGGAGACACAGACAGGCGAGCATCTCCAATGAGCGGACACACAGCCTGCAGGGAGGCACGGAGGCTGCAGAAACTACAGCTTGTGTCTGAAAATGAGTGTGAGTGTGTTGAATGGAGGAGCCAGGAGAGCAAACACTTACACAAACGTGTCTCACATGTGCCAAGCATTACTGCAAATGCTTTACACACATGAATTCATCCCATTCTCTGAGGGAAGTATTGAACTGTTATCATTCTAGAAATAGAAAAACTGAGGCTCAGAGACTCTAAGTTAACTTGCTCAAGGTCCCACAGCTGGTAGATGGCAGAGTCACAATTCGAACTGTTTGGTCTGTTCCTAGAGGCTGTGCCTTGCTTCTGCTTAAGGAAAGGTTGGAATTAGACCTCAAAAGTCACTCTCAAACAATGTCTTGGGGTTACAAGGCACCTTGGAAGTCATCTGGTTCAAGTAATACATGGGATGGGGACATTCGGACTAATGTCTTCAAAAAGCTCAAATTCCCAGATTTTTCTAAACCCTCTGAGACAGCAGAAGTATCCTACCCTTCTCTATTAAGGGTTTACATTCCTAGGATGAAATAATTGGGCAGCCAGCAAAGAGACTACTTAACCAGAAATAAAAAGCAATCAGGGATGAATGATTAGGAAACTGACGGCTGTCACTTCAGTAAAACACCATGATCTCTTGCCCTGGGTACAGGTTGACCCATTTTGTGGCCCTGGGGCCTATTAGTTGAAAGATAGTTTGGGTCCTTAGGAGGCAGGACCTGCAACATTGTAGAAAATGTACCCAGTAATAATTCCTCCAGTCCTTCTCCAAAGAGACATGAGGCCACTTGCCACAGGTACACTAAGGAAAGGGGACGATCCAGACACTTTGAGGTCTCCTGAATGCTTGGCATGGATAACTGAAGACCCATGGCGTCACCAGGACCCTTCTCTTAGAGCAAGGGCATGGAGGCCAGGTGACCTCCAAGCCATTTCACCCCAAGACATCGTTGGAAAGTGACTTTTTTTTTTTAGTGGGAGTCTCACTCTGTTACCCAGGCTGGAGTGCAATGGCATACTCACAGCCACTGCAGCCTCGACTTGCTGGTCTCAGGCAATCCTTCCACCTCAGCCTTCCAAGTAGCTGGAACTATAGGCGTATGTCACCTCGCCCGGCTAATTTTTTTATTTATTATAGAGACGAGGTCTCGCCAAGTTGCTCAGGCTGGTCTTGAACACCTGGGCTCAGGCAATCCTCTTGCCTCCACATCCCAAAGTGCTGATATGACAGGCATGAGCCACCACGCCCGGCCGAGAGTGACTTTTAAGGTCTAATTCCCATCTTCCCTTAAGACTCAGCAAGGCACAGCCTCTGGGAACAGACCCCAAAAATTTGAGGTGTGATTCTGCCACCTACCAGCTGTGGGATCTTGAGCAAGTTACTCAGTATCTCTGACCCTCAGTTTCTTCATCTGTAAAACGGTAACAGTACAATACTCCCCTTGGAGGATGGAGGTGACCCAGCCCAGTCCAATGGGCCCACAGGACCCATGTACCTATCTGATGATCATTCCCATGGTCCCCAAATGTATAGAGTACACATACACCCACACTGATTCCTTGGGCTGTGGGTAAACCCAAGGGGAGGCCACTGAAGAAGAACTCCCCCACCCAGTCCAAAATAGTTACTCCAAAGTGATCTAGCACTGGGCATGGTGGCTCACACCTGTAATTCCAGCACTTTGGGAGGTGGAGGCAAGAAGATTGCCTGAGCCCAGGAATTTAAGACCAGCCTGGGCAATAGAGTGAGATCTCATCTCTACAATAAATAAAACAAAAATTAGTCGGGTGTAGTGGTGTGCACCTGTGGTCCCAGCTACTTGGGAGGCTGAGGCAGAAGGATCACCTGACCCCAGCAGGTCAAGGCTGCGGTTGCCGTAAGCATGCCACTGCACTCCAGCCTGGGCGACACAGGGAGACTCCTACTCAAAAACAAAACAAAAGGAAAAAAAAAAGCTTCCTGGGGGAATGGCAGAAATTAGTGCTACCCTTAAAAACCTAAAGCATGCAGAGCTGGTGAACCCCCTCTTCTGTTTAATTCACCAGTCTGGTCCCTGCAAAAGCAAGACAGATCCCGAAGGACAGCAGTGTATTACTGACACTCAACCAACCCTAAATCCGAATGCAGCTGCTGTACCAGATGAGGTATCTTTGCTACAGCATGTGAACGTGGCCTTGGATACACAGAATGCAGCCACTGATCTGGCACACACATTCTTTCCCATCCCTATTAAAAAAGAGGGTCCAGAACACATAACACTGTATATTATACGTTTGGCTAAATGCTGTGTTAACTCTCCCATGCACTGTCATAATAGAAACCCTTTCTCCCCCAGAAAACCAAACTGGACTGGCTGGACATCCCACAGAATATCATACTGGTCCATGACACGAATGACTTAATGCTGACTGGATTGGATAAAAAGGTAGTGGCTAATATATAGCAGATAGGAAACCCACATGTCACTCTGGAGGGTAGAAGAGAAACCCTCTGAACATTGTTATAAACTCAATAAATATTCAGGAACCCACCACATCAGTAAACATTTCAGGTGTTCCGTAGTCCAAGGAACATTAGAGCATCCCTTCAAAATAAAGAATGCATCATGCATCATCGCGTCTTGCACATCCTGCAACAAAGAAGGCCAGCAGTGCCTGGTCTCGTGATGGGTACCCATTCAACTCTCTCCCCACGCATGGGGGGTCAGCAGAGTGGACAAGAAGTCATTTGTCACCAGAAATGACTAGTCATCTTTGAACTATAAGCAGAAGTGACTGCAAGCTACCTCATCCTAAGCATTCCCGACTCACTTGCCCTTCCCAGGTTCCCTAGAGGCTTATGCTTCTCCAATACCACCTGGCACAACAGGAAGTTAGAGTCCACATTCTTCTTTCAAAGTCTGTCCAAGTGGACACATGGCTAGGGCCCCTCCCAGGGCCTTGTAAGGGCCCTGGGGCTTAAGCATTATTAGCTTCTAGGTGAATTCACCTAGGCCTGGAAAGCAAGAGAATGCCCCTTGGAGGGGCCTTGGGAGGGTATGGCATCCAGCCAAGGCCAGGCTGGACAGGAGCACTTATGTTTTAGGGTACTTGCGTTTTGACGGTTTTGCTATTCCTCTGTAAATGTCTTCACTCTGCAACCACAGCCAAGGGCTTTTTGTTTGTTTATTTTATCAAACTAGGCTCCATCAAATACTCTCGTAATGAGGAACAGTTGGTGAAGTACAGGCACTGGGAGGAGAGCCCACTCTCCTTCCTCATCCAACACGAGAGTGATGGAGACTGAGACTCTGCTGCTGCTCTGGGTGGGAATGAGAAATATGTGGACATTCTTGCCACGATCTAAAGGTCAAGGGCTTTAGACCAAGGCATGGGCTCTTGGCGTTTTGGCGTCTCCGTCTGAAAGTTGATGATCTGTACTAGCCAGCAACGGCGGGGTGGACAGCACTGTTGAACCGCAAAATGTTAGTACCATTGCTTTTCCTCTTTGATCTCATGAGGCGAGACGAATTTATGATCTCGTCATTGTTTCCATGGCAGCAAATCATATTGTCCCAAACAGGGGACTTCATGACTTCATGGCTGGGTTGAGAAAAAGGAGAAATCAGGTTGAGGGTGAGAACTTTGTTCAAGCATAAATATCTCCCATGATAGCAAGGGGAACAGAGCAAATGACAGGCAAAATTTCTTTAGGTGTAAATGTTCTTTTCATGAGTTTCTCCCGGTGCAAAAGCCCCTTTTCCAGGCATGTAATTTGTGTAATGATGCCTCCTTGCTTGAATTCACAGAAGGCTAATGGGAAGGCTCATCTATTTCAGGAATGCTTCCGCAATGCTCATACTAATTGTTCTGCAGCAAGTATCTGCATTTCTGCTGTAAGCAGTTTTGTTTGGTTTTTCTATTTGTGTGTGTGTGTCTATGTGTGTTTATTTCCTCAAGGTTTTATCTCCACCAATTTATTTGAAAGAAACCAATTTCCAGATAAAAATTAGGCTTTTGTCATCTGAAAATCTGTCAAGAGCTCTCTCTCCTCACCAAAGGGCAACTGCTTTGCCTGACTTGGATTCCTATTGACTTTTTCTCATATTTCCATTGCTTGTTTCTGTCTTTTGCTTGAGGAGCAAGAAAAATTTCTTTCTAATTTTGAAGCCACTAAAATTTACCTCAATCTCATCTAACCAAATGCAACAAACAATGACTTGGGATTTTTCAGCTCAAGATCGACCTTAATATCTGTCTTTCTCTGTCTCCCCTGCCCCTCTCCCCACCGTCTCTCTCTGCCTTTCTCTCACACACATACACACATCCCTTTCTTTATAGACAAACATTTCTAGTACCTTCTACCAGTGATTTTCTTCTCTCTTCCTTTTAACCTCCAAATTTCCAGAATCTGCGAGCCCCAGCAGATTTGCAAACTTCCTATCCACCATCTCAGCCAGGAGCACCACCTGGCTTCAGTTCTCTGCAAACCCTGAAGAGTCAAGACCTTCTGATCAAGGTCCCTCGGTGATCCTTCCCACGCTTAGCTAAAAACTCAACCTTGTTCAATCCTGTACGACAAATTACTCCTCAGAGAGACTGCAGTAGTAAATGCAGTGCGATGGTCAGTTTCATGTGTCAATTTGGGTAGTCTATGGTGCCCAGTTATTTAACCAGACATTAATCTAGCTGTTTCTGTGAAGGTATTTTGTAGGCGTGGGCAACATCTACAGTCAGTTGACTTGAAGAGAAAGAGATGACCTTCAAAAATGTGGGTAGCCTCATCCAATCATTTGAAGGCCTAATGAGCAAAAACAGAAGTTTTCTAAAGAAGACACTCTGCCTTAATACTGAAACATCACCTCCCACCTGAGTTTCCAGCTTATCACCTGCCCTACAGAGTCAGCATTTGCCAGAACCCCATGATCAAACCAACCACTTCATTAAAATAAATCTTTTTGTGTGTGTGATGTTTCGCAGAAGAGCCTTGACTGGCACACACACAGTGAACACACTAGGTACTCAATGACATGCTGAAAACTTTGCTGTGGGCAACACAGAGGATGCATAAGATGTGATCCATTTCTCTCAAAGAGCTTACAGCTAATGGAAAAACCAAGATTAACTGTGCCTAAAACAACAAAGGGTCAAATATTATAAACAAAGGATTTAGATGTTTCATGTAGAGGCCCAGGGGTTCAGCAGAAAGAAAAGTCAGTGGGAGCTGGAGAAGTTGGGGACTGCTTCATGGAAAAAGTGAGTGTTGCATTGGCGTGGGAGGGATTTGAGGATTTGCATGGGCATGGCACAGTTCAGAAAGCATCAGGCAAGAAAAGCCACATAGGTGGGCAATCCCCTTGAGGCCCCCTCCTGCTCTGAGAGCTTTTCTGTCCTCTCAATAAATCCTGCTTTAAAAAAAAAACAACAAAAAAACAGAATAGCCACATAGACAAAGGCATGGAAGCAGGAGTCAGTACAGTCTGGCTAAGGGGCCATGAGGTCACAGGTCTTACCAGGGCATGGAAGGTGAGGTTAGAGAGGCAGACTGACAATGGATTTGGAGAGTCCCAATAAACACTAAGAGAGTTGCATACGCTTGATGTGGTACAAAGACATTCTAGAATTTAGAGAGCTGGAGAACTTAGAGGTCGACTGAAGTTCAAGTACCTCGCCCAAGCACCCAGGTCCAGTTAGCGGTAGATCAAGAGAACCAAGTTTCCTGACCCCTCAATTGGACCTTGTTCCCATGATGATCTCACTCAGCCTCTGTGTAGAATAGAGAGACGAGATACTGATTGTCCTACTGGTGGACTGTAGGAACAGAGAGAAGAAGTTAAAGAGAGAAAGATCCCAGAGTTATAAAACGAGAGTCTCTACCAGGGACGACTTAAGTGCAGAGCAGGATGAAAGGAGGGCGTGGGATCACATCAATCCAACAGCTTCTTCCTCACCTTTACCCCTTCTCAAGTCTTGGCATCATTTGGCAGTGCCAACGACTCCTTCCTGAATGGCATGCCGTGTCTTCTCTGACTCTCTCTTCTCCTGTCTCCTCTCTTGATGCTCCTTCTCTGGATCTTCCTGCTTTGCCACACCAGCGTAGGTGTTTCACAAGGAACGATCTTTGACCGTCTTCCCTTCTCTCTTTGGCAATATCCTGGTAATCATCATTGATCTCTTGACCTTAGCCCTCACCTTGGTTGCGAAGTAAATGGCCCCCAAATTGCTATGGCCGAGACTGTCCATGGTCATGAGTTTCAGGCTCGTATGTCTAACTACATACTAGAGCTGTTAACCACCACCTGGACATCCCACCGGCACCTGTGACTCACTGTGACTGTGACTAAACTCATCACTTTCCTTCCCAGATCTGGTCCTCTGCTCTCCCCATTTCTGACATTGGGGGGGGGTTCACACACATGGGCCCAACATCTCGGCATCCTGTATGTTACTGTTTCTTCTTTTTTCTCCGTGTGCAATCGGATGTTGAGTTCTGTTCATTCTGCCTCATCGTATCCCCTCCACCTCCCTGTGCCTGCATGTGTCCACTTCCACTCTCTGCATTTAGGCTGCCATGATCTCAGGCCTGGGTGATTCTGCCCTGCTTTGCATTTCTCATCTCTAGCCCATGTGAGAGGCCATGACTGGATCAACATTCCTGAAACACAGCTCTGATGCATTATTTATCTGCTCAGCATTCTTGAATATTTTTCCAATGCCTTCAAAATGAGATAAAAAGTCCTTTTCTTCTCCAGCTTAATTCCCTTTCTTCTCCCTCATACACTGTGAGCTCCACTTAAACTCAGCTCTGACCCTTCCCCTCCCCACCCTTGGCTGTCTTGCTTCAGGTGTTCTTTTCATGCCATTCCCTCCATCTGAAAGGCCTCCCTCTCTTGAGGCCTGCTTGTCTAAATACTACCTGATTTTCAAGGCCCACCTCCCTGAAGTCTTCTTCAGTCCAAGTGGAAGAAAGTTTTTCCTTTTCTGAATTCTCATTCTACATGCCCTAATATAAGGGTCATTATTTTCTACCTTAAATTATAATTCATATATTCATAATTCATATATCATTCATAACATATTTTACCTTTCAGGCTAGATTACAAACTCCTTGAGGGCAGACTATGGATTTTTATGCCACATCCCACACCTAAGCATTTAGCAGAGTGTTTTGCATAGACTATGCAATAATTTCTTAATTAATAAATGTTGAAGGAAGAAACTGTAGGACTTGGCACTTACTGGAAAAAAAATTTAAAGAAAGGATTAAAAAGAACTGGAAAGTTTTCAGGCTTAGCTGAGTGGAAGGAGAATCATGACATTGACATTGATAGGGAGAGTCCAGGGGGTTCAGGTGACAGTAAGACATCTAAATGGAAATGGCCACCAGAAAGCTAGAAATATGAGCCCGGAAAGGAACAGAGACATGAGAGATACATCTCTAAGAATATGCGCAATCCCCAATGAATCAAGTGAACAAAGAGAAAAGTATATGTTAAGAACCTGAGCCTTGTAAATAAGAGAACAGAAAACAAAGAAACCACACCTAAGAGCAAGAGACAAGAACTAAGATTGTGAGAACAGCATTCCCAGAGATAAATGTCGACAGTGTTAAATTTAGAGACATCCGTAACTCACTGAACCAGTGTTTACTGAACACCTACTAAGTGCCTGCACTGTCAGATGTGCTGGAGATAAGATGGCTAGAAAGGCCTCCCCATGGAGGTGACATGGTGGATGAAAGAAGAATGCTGGATGAAGTGAAGGAGCATACCGTGGGAATATCTGGGGGAAGTATGTTCCAGATCAGGGAGAACATAGGAGCTCCCCTCCAGGGCACCTTCACCTGTTCTGCGAGGTAAGTGGCAAAAACACGAGATGAAGAAGGAGAGGCAGTCGGAGAACTGGAGAAGGAGAAAAGGCCTAAAATAGCTACTGGCACCTGCCAGGTGAAGGTGCAAGAGAGATGAGCAGAATTGCTAGACAAGGGAACAGCAGGATTCAGAAGTGAGCTTGGTCTGTCTCCAGCAGGGACTCTGCTCCCAGGGTACAATGCTTACCCCGTTTGTTATCTGCCTCCAGAAAAAGACTGGTCCTGGTCGGGCTCGGTGGCTCAGCCTGTAATCCCGTGCTTTGGGAGGCCGAGGTGAGTGGATTGCCTGAGCCCGCGGGTTCGAGACCCGCCTGGGCAAGCGAGACCTCATCTCCACAATAAATCAAAAAATTAGCCGGGCGTGGTAGCGCGCGCCTGTAGTTCCAGCTACTTGGAAGGCTGCGGCAGAAGGATCGCAGGAGCCCAGCAGGTCGAGGCTGCGGTGGCCAGGAGCGGCCACTGCACTCCAGTCTGGGCGACGGAGTGAGACTCCAGCTCAAAAAAAAAAAAAAAATGACTGGTCCTTCCTGAGTGCCCAGCTCATCAGTGCCACCATTTTGCCAATGCCACAACAGAGAACTTCTGACTCATCTTCAGCTGGTTTTTTAGTCTTTATCAACCCAGCTTATTAGCCAGCCCTGCCCCTTTCTTCTCATTCAGCCTTTCACATCTGTCTGTCTCTTCTTGTGCGGCCACAGCCTGAGAACAGACACTGACCCTCACCACCTCAGACAGAATTACTGGTTTTATTGACCATCGTGTTTTACTTTTCTTATCCTTCTTGGGCTGGAATTCTAACAGCTTTCCACATCACTAAAGATGAAACCTAAGAAGTTGATCCTTCGTATCAAAGACCAGGGAGCTCTACCTGTCTTGGCCTCTTCACTGGACCCCTTCCCCCTTGGCCCTCTGAACATGCCACCCTCCTTGCCCCAAACCTGTTCCCAAGCTGTGTCACGTGCTTAGCTGTGTCATCTAGGAAAAGAATCTTTGTCGGAATGGCAGTTGTTGCTAAAAGAAACTGGGGAAAGTCTAATAGAAATTGGACAAAGGGTCGTCACGCATAATTCGCTCGTTTCTGACATGCACATTTTCATAACTCTTCAAGAATGTCTCTTTAAGTTATGCATTGATGGGCCAGGTGAATTGAGACCTTAGAGTTAAGACTTTAAGCAAATGCCTATGCCCTGGATCTAATCATGTTGGAAGGAGGAAGCACAGACGAAACTGGGAGAGGGCCAAGCACAAGTATGTACTCAGAGCTTAAAAAACGACAGCAAAACAGGTAGCATTTCTGCTCTGAAGCTTCACTAAAAGGCAACAGCAGGCCAAGCCCAGTTACTACAGAAAATACGTGCTGTGAGTCCATCTGCCTCCAACTGGTTGAAGTTACAGGAACACGTATCCCCCATCCCCCAAAGCCTTTGCAAAACAGCCCACAAATTCCCATCACAACACAGCAAAGTCATGGGCCAGGACCTGTGAGTTTAGCCTTTCTCTGAAGAATCGCCTCCTGGCTCCTGACAGAGCTCCGAGGTCTCCCTCTGGCCCCATTCTTCGCTGGAAATGAACACCATCAGCCTGTGTGCTCGCTTGGCCTAGACACCACCCTTGAGACTCAGAACTGGCTTCAGAAGAGTAGGAGGGGCCGGAGACAGAAGCAGAGAGCAGAAAAGAGCGAGAGCCCTCGCAAGCCAACGACTGCTCTGTGGAAGGACCAGGCTCAGGGGCAGGGAGTCCCCAGCAGTCGACAGCCTCACACAGAAATGGAGAGCTGGGTGCAGCTGTCAATGAAGAATGGTGAGCGGGGGACCCCTCACCTCCTCCACAGCTCCCGGGGACGCCAACTGTGTGTCCCTTCCCAGCCCTCTTCCTGACATCAGCTGCACACACACACCCAGCAGTCACAGAATTGATGATCTCCCCGGGGGGGACGCTCTGGTGTAAGCCCTGGAGGCAAACGAAAGGGCTTTTAAACAACAATCCCAATAATCAGTTTGGAGGAAATCTACAAGAGGAAAAAGCAAAAAAAAAAAAACAAACAGGCAGCGTTTTGAACAGCATCGATGAGAGTGAGCGGTGCACATGAAATATTCACCGTCAGTCCTGAGCTTCCCTACCAGGGAAGACAATGAGAAATGTCTGTCTCGCCTTTGTTCGTTAGGAATTGGATCCGACTTCCCATCTCTGCTGCTTTCCTGCCGCATTCTCCACCAGATGCAAGTTCTGAACTGCACGCTAGAGGCCGCTGTTCATCACAAGCGAACCTCGCCTTTCCGAGCGGTGGGCGTGGCGCGTCTTCCCTGCAGAGCCAGCAACCTGCGGGCGTTGGTGGAGGGAAGGCCGCCCGGTCACGTCAGGCCAGGTACCGTGCCTTGGCCTGAAGGACGTTGCTTTTCACGTCACAGACGGGAGTATAAAAGAGGGGAAAAGCAAACCCTCAAAGGTGCTGCAGACGAATTCGATCTTGTTTTAAGTCCTGCATAATTCATGAACTTGCAACTCCCAGGCCTTCCCCTCCCTGCCCACCCACCTGTGTCCCTTCTCTCCAGGGGACCCTTCAAGCAGTTTGAAGCGTGTACAGTCAGGAGGACTTGAAAAACAACCAAGGCTTAAACATGGATCATACCTACCGCTAGCCACGACCGCCGAGCCACCGCGTTGGTATCCTTCCCAGCTGTTCTAGGCCCAGAAAATAAAACAGCTGAGAAAATAAATGATGAGACAGCAGGGCTGATAACGCTGTAAGCAATGGCAGCCTCTCTCGAGGTTGGTGTTTTTAAAGACGCAGCTCAGGGAGCAGGATTCTAATCGGAGGCCATGACTAATGAACCAGAGCTCTGCCTGGCTGACTGCCATGCTTCCTCTCCTAATCATCTTCATCTGTTCCCTCCTGAGTCCTAACTTTGGAAATTGCTTTCCAAGCAGACCAATCCCAGAGGCAATGTAGAAGAAGCCAGGGTTGACGTAAGAGGCGGCATCACTGTTCCAGGGCAATTCCCACATCTGTCTCTACGTGAGGCCTGACGCAGAATCACAGTGGAGCTGCAGTGTCATCATACATGCAGACTCTGGTGCAAAACCATGTGTAATTCTACATGAACATCATGGCACAAGGCCGGGCGCGGTGACTCATGCCTGCAATCCCAGCACTTTTGGGAAGCCAAGGTGGGAGAATCATTTGAGCCTAGGAGTTCAAGACCAGCTTGGGCAAAATAACAAGACCTCGTCTCCACAATTAAAAAATTAGCCATGCATGGTGGTACACACCTGTAGTCCTGGGTACTTGGGAGGCTGAGGGAGGAGGATTGCTTGAACCCAGGAGGTCAAAGCTGTGGTGAGCCATGATCGTGCCACTGCACTTCAGTCTGGTTGACAGAGTGAGTCCCTGACCCCCACCCCCCAAAAAATTATAGCACGAACAACAGGCTTAGATAGAGCCCAGAGCACTGGTGTAGACGGGAAAATATTTCTTGGTGAAGAGAGGCACTTAGACCCTTCTCTGTGTGGGCAGTGGGCAGAGACATGAGTAGCCCAGTAGGGGCAGAGAAGCAGACATGAGCTTGGCTTCTGTAAGGACACCAGCCTGACAGCAGCTGAGGGCTTATTACACGAGTCAGATTGTGATTTGGTCCCAGGCTGAGGCGCAGTCACTGAGCTGGATGTGAAGCAGGGAGCCCGTGACTATGCTATAGCAGGGGGAATGTGGTGTGTGTGTCCTTCGGAGAGGAGCAGTCTGACTGTAGACCTTTGTGTTTTTTGTGGTAGAATATCCTGCTGGGGCCTGAGTCTTTGCGTTTCTCCACAACCTGGACCCCAGTAGGATGGTATTCAGAGGTGGGGCCTTTTGTGAGGCAATGAGGTCATGAGGATGGAGCCTTTGGGAATGGGATTAGTGCCCCTGTGGAAGAGGCCAGAGGGAGCTTGTTTGTCCTTTGCCATATGAGGACACACAGGAAGTGTCACCAGGCCCCCATCAGATACCCATCAGATGCCTTGATCTTGAACTTCCCAGCCTCCAGAACCATAAGCAATACATTTTCTATTATTTGTAATTTCCCCAGTCTAAGGTGTTTGGGTATAGCAGCCCAACTAAGGCATATATGTAACATAAAAAATTACCATTTTATACCCATCAGTTGACCAGTGGGTAATAAAAATGTGGCATGTGTACACCATGGAATACTATTCAGCTATCAAAAATAATGAAATGATGTCTTTTGCAGCAACTTGGATGGAATTGGAGAACATCATCCTAAGTGAACTAAGTCAGGAACAGAAAAGCAAACACCACATGTTCTCAGTTTAAGTGGTAGCTAAACTAAGGATCTGCAAAGCCATAGAGAATGTTATGATGGACACTGGAGACTCAGAAGGAGGAGGGGAAGGGACAGAGGGACAAAAAAAATTGCCTACTTGGTACAATGTTCACAGGTTGGGGGAGTGGGTTCTCTTAAAGCCCAGACCAAAAACTTTTTGTAGTGCCCAAAACAGTGGGGGGGTGAACCTGGAGAAAACCAAAAATAGTTCAAAAAATTTTTCACCATTTTAATGATTTCTAAGTGTACAATTCATTGGCATTAAGTAAATTCTCACTGTTGTGCAACCATCACCACTGTCCATCTCCAGAACTCTTTCATCATCCCTGGAACTCTAAAGTCATTAAACATGAGCCCCTTATCTTCCCCTCTCCTCCGTCCCTGGAAACATCCCTGCTTTCTATCTCCATGAGTTTAGCTGTCCAGGTACCTTATGTAAGTGGAATCATATTTGCCCTTCTGAGTCTGGCTTATTTCACTTCACATAACATCCTCAAGGTTCATCCACATTGTAGCATGTGCCAGAATTTTATTTCTCTTTAAGACTGAATATTATTCCACTGTCAGGATAGGCTACATTTTGTTTATCCATTCACCTGTTGATGGACCTTTGAGTTGTTTTCACCTTTTGGATACTGTGAATCATGCTGCTGTGAACACTGGCGTGTAAGCTTCTGAACACCTAATTTCAATTCTTTGGGGTATATATCCAGGAGTGAAATTGCTGGATCCATTTGGTATTTCTATGTTTAGCTTGTTGAGGAACTACCTGCCTGTTTTCCAGAGTGACTCCATCATTTTATATCCCCATCAGCAAGGCACAAGGATTCCAATTTGTCTACATCCTTGTCGACACTTGCTGCTTTCCTTTTGTGTGTGTGTGATAACAGCATTCTAGTGGATATGACATCTTTATGACATCATGCCTTATTGTGGGTTTGATTTACATTTCCCTCATTAGGGTAATGAACATCTAGAGATACTGAACATCTTTTCAGGTATTTATTGGCTATATATTTTTTTGGAGAAATGTCTGTTCAAGTCCTTTGCATATATATATGTGTGTGTGTATGTATATATATATATATATATATATAGAGAGAGAGAGAGAGAGAGAGAGAAGAGAGCCAAAAAAGTATACACATTTTAAGAAAGGAAAAAATTTTTAAAATTTTAATATCCAATATAGACTGATAACAAAAGATGAATACAAGTCACATTCGACTTCTGTAATTACAAGACATGCTCAAAGTGGTTCCCATCAGCGTCCAGACACTTCTGATTAATGCAAACTAAAAGTGATACATAGATAATAGCTCTTAAAATGCATATACCTTTTTTGGCACCCCTGATGTATGTGTGTGTATATGTATAAATGTCATTTTCTGTTGACATTTTGTTTTTTATTTTTATTTATTTATTTATTTGTTTGTTAGAGGAAGGGTCTTACTATGTTGCCCAGGCTGATTTTGAACTCCTGGGCTCAAGTAACCCTCCCACCTCAGCCTTGCAAAGTGCTGGGATTACAGGCATGAGCCACCACACCTGGCCTCCTCTGCCCATGTCGAATGACCATACATTTTTATGAAGGATGCTTCTGTCCAGACACAGCCACTTCCCAGCTGTGTGACCTTGAGCTGGTTATACAACTTCCACGTGCCCCAGTCCCTTCATTGGCAAGACTGAAATAATAGTATCTATCTCATAGGACTGTATGAGGAGTAATTGATTTTGCATTTGTCAACCACATGGACATAGTGTCAGAGTCGACACTCAGTGAGTGTTCGGTTTGCTTCCACATGAAAAGCTTGGAGAGGGGAGAGACTGTGTGGAGGGAACCTCAGGGAGACAGCTTCCTGCCACCAGGGTGGATGGGAATGGCTTCAGAGATGTTCCGGCCCAGCGCCTGTATATTACAGGAAGAGAAAGAGACAAAGAGATAAGCCCATGTGTCCAGGAGCAAGAGGGCCTTTGGCACACCTTCTCCAGCATCCGAGGTTAGGGCTCTCTGAGCACACAGTGCTTTCTTTCCACTCACTGCTGTTTAACACCACAGCCTGTGCCAAGTCCTCACGGGACATGACTTGAACACCTTCAAAACCACCTGACCAACCCATATTGGCATCATGAGCTTGGTTCGGTGGGCCCATACAGATTGTCTTATCTGAGGATCAGAGGGGCAGCTGGTGTGAGCATGAAGCCACATTGCCTCCAAAAATTCCTTCTGGAAATGGCAAGCCCTGTCTCTCCTCAACATTCATGTCTCTCCTCAAGCCTCATCTCTCCTCAGCCCTGCAGTGAGCATCACAGGTAGTCAACGACCTGCTCTCACCTTTCCCTCTTGCCTTCTACCTATGTGGAAGAAACCCATTACAACCAGGACTTGGGACTACAGGGAGTCGACTCTGGGGACCCCCCAGGGAGACGACTCTGGGGACCCCCCCAGGGCACCCCAGCATGCAGGCAGCCTCACTCTCTTCAGACGGTGCTCATCCCTGTGTGGCTTCAATGCTCTGTGCCTGCCAGTAGGTACGATGATGCTCATTGCTTCCCTTCCCCCATGGCGGCAGGTGCCACAGAAATCAGTGGAGACAGGGACAGAAATGAGCAGAAGCTTTACAGTCTGCTGAAAGTTTCCCAGCCTCTTGGAAACAGAACAGCTGGCCTCACTGGCTGGCGATCAATATGGCCTCTTCCTATGGTGCCTGGAGCTAAAGCTCATTTCCAATTCCTTAAGCTGCCCTCCTCCAGCAGCAGAATTCACTTATTACCAGTTTGACATAAACACAGGCACTCTGCATCTCTATCCTGTGTTGGGCTAATGCGATCTCTCCCGTCCACCACCCCACAACAGCACACCATGCACTTGTCTCAGACTATGCCCATGGCCCCTTCTGCACAGTCTGCTTTCTGATGATTCACATCAGATTTCCTGTTTGGTTTCCTTTCTGGTGCACGGCTCCTGGTGTTTTCACCCACCTCCTCGGGTGCACCCGGCCCAGGAAGCTTGATCACGCTTGTTAGCTGAGCAGCTGTTCACCAAGGCTGCTCCAAGCAAGGGAGGACAGCTTCCCACGTTAACAGTGTTTATTGTTATTTCTTCTTCCTCATCCTTTCTTCCCTTCCTTCCAAGACTAATAATAGTGGGCTTCCCCAGGGTCCCGGATGCATCATCTGTGACTGGATATGTGATAACCTAGCCAATGGCACAAGAAGAATTAACAGGCTCCATCACCAACGCCTCCCCTGGGCAGGGATGAGGCCAAGGAAACCACAGCACAAAGGGTGCCCCAAGTCTTCTATGCAGAGGAGGAAGTCAGATCTTTTGGGTTTACCCCATGCAAGAGGAAAGAATGATTAACCCACACACAGAGACGGCTGTTGTGTAGACTGATGGCTTTCAAACTCCCCAGAACAACGGAGAACCACAGAAAACCAGGCTCTGGGGGCCTCCTTCCTCGAGTCAAGCAGACTGGCTCTGAGTGTGTATGTTTTATGCAAGTTTTTCTTTGGAAGAGGGGCCTCTGGGGCCCCAAACATACAGACCCACAGTATACTGAGAAGACCACTGGCCTGGGAGGCCAAGACTTGAGTCCCGACTTGGCTATGGACTTCGGTAAGATGCTGAGCTACTCAGGGCCTCCCTGCCTCACCTGAAAGAGAGAGGCTTGGCCTAGGAGGTGGCCAGGACCCTACCGGTGTTATGATCTCCACCTCAGTGTTATTTGTAACCTGCTAGCGACTGTCAGGTCCAAGTCAGGAAGACCTGGGACTGGACTCCAGCTCAGCCACTCCCACCTGTTCCCTAGGCAGGGGCTTCCTTCCCTCACTTGTAATCACTGATAATATGAATGGCCTTGCAACGCTATCGTGAGGATTAAAAATAACACATGAAAAGCTTTTCTTGGCCCAAGTAGTTGTTCAATAAAGAACATCAATGACCTACCATGATTTGTATGCGAGTAACCTTGAACTCAACACTGCCAGGAATTTAACCTATGGGTGTATGAGCAAAAGTTCATCAAGATGTCCACACACGGAGGCTCATGGCAACAGCATGCGTAATGCCAAAAAATTAAAAAGTGAATAAGTGGAATGTGCCCATCAATCAGGAAGCAAATAAATAAATTATGAATCGCACCTATCTGTAGGTTTGCATTTGTAACCTTGGACAGGTTTGTTAATTGATTCATTTCATCAAAAGTGAGACGACAGCCTGTGCATTTGTTTACCTCGCCATATTTCTCTGTGTTAGAAGTTCAATAAATGACATGTTCTTGCACATTCTATATCTAGTTGTTAAACTGTTTACTATGCTAATGATGAAACTGGGTCACTGTTGGAGGCCGTAGGAGTCCTCTGGGGGGTCTTTTGGGTCAGCTGTGCACAAGGACCAGGCTCTTCAGTGGAGGTCTCCTGGACAGTCTTTTCTCCTAATCTCATCTGCTCCACTTGAGGAAGGACTTGGTTCTTCTTGGGGTCATCTATAAGAATAACGTTCTGACCCTCGTTTTTGTTTTCTTCCATTTGACAACAGAGAACTAAGAGAAAGGAGAGTTTACAGTCCTCACCAGATCTTAAAATGTTTCACCGAAGTTTCTACTGAACCCCATGAGGGTTGACTCTCAAGGCATAAATCTGACTTCTCAGTTTTCAGTGTAGGTTTCTCAGCAGTTGGGTTTGAGATTGAAGAGGCTCTGAGACTGGACGTAGTGGCTCATGCCTGTTACCCCAGCAATTTGGGAAGCTGAGTTGGGAGGATCGCTTGAGGCCAGGAGTCTGAGACCAGCCTGGGCAAGATTCTGTCTCTACAAAAATCAAAACAAAAATAGCCAGGCGTGATGGCATGGGCCTGTAGTCCCAGCTGCACGGGAGCTTGGAAGACTGAGACAGGACAATTGCTTGAGCCCAGGAGGTTGAAGCTGCAGTGAGCTATGGTTGTGCCACCTCCCTCCAGCCTGGGTGACAGAGTAAGAGCCTATCTCAAAAAATAAATAACATAAATAAGAAGGAGGAGGAAGAGGAGGAGGAAGAGGAGGAGGAAGAGAAGTTGTTCTATATCACCTAGCAAATAATCTGTTCCACTTAACAGAAAATGGGCTGCTGTTATTATACTGAAAGCCCAGATCCCTGTGGTTTCTGTTTTGTGCTTAATATTTCTTTTCCTAACTGCCTTTAAAGTAAAGCATGTATTCTTCAGGAGTGTAGGTCAGTGCTAACCAAATATTTTCATCATACAAATTAAAACCTCTGGAAGATTGAGCTGACCTGAGTCCAAAAAAGCAGGATTTCTGGCCTAGGAAAGAAATGTCTCAGAGGGCCGTCTGGTCCCCCTCTTGCCTGTGAACACTGCTTGTGCTGGGGCCTCATGTTGAATGTCATACTACTTCCTCTGGGTCCCAGTATGACATCCTGTCTCACCAGGTTTCTTCTGAAGTGTGTCAAGCCCTACATAGCTTCTCCCACACCTTCTCCCAATACTGCACATGCCTCAGAGCCTCCCTCACACAAACTTGAATTTCTCCCTCCTCATGCAAATGTCAGAAGGAGAGGAAGCTGACTAGCTCATCTAGTTTGTAGTGTGACTGACTGACGGCCCGATGATTTTCTCAGGAAAAGTGAAAGTTTTAGCAGAGACATTTCATGCCAATCCTGACCCTGCTTGGATGACAGTTCTTCTGCATCTCTTTCCTTCTTCGAGATGATGCTGGGTGGCGTGGGGTGTGGTTGTTTTGTGGCTCTTTGGCTCATCGTAGAGAGGCATTTTCTTTTT
This sequence comes from Tarsius wallacei, assembly GCA_963574415.1. Taxonomy (NCBI): domain Eukaryota; kingdom Metazoa; phylum Chordata; class Mammalia; order Primates; family Tarsiidae; genus Tarsius; species Tarsius wallacei. Next base: position 24,038 of record CAUYQG010019503.1, on the reverse strand, counting down.
TTGCTTTCTTTTTTTAAAATTATTTTTTAAATGTGGGGTACAATTCAGGGTTAGGTACATATGTGGTCATTGTACAGGGGAAGTTTGGGGCTCTCTTTGGTCCCCACTTCACCTGGTTTGAGAATAGGTACCCTTACTGATGTTGTGTCCCCCACCCCACCCCGGCAGTGACCCACTACTGCCAATCCCTGTCATGGAAAGGCATTTTAGAATGAGTCTTAAAAACATGTGTAAAGTACAGTTTATTAGAGAGAAAAGAAAAAGAAATGACAGGTGCAAGAGAGAATGTGAGTGGCCTTTAAGGAAAGGGCACACATTTGTTAGAAGGTTTTATATATTGTCTAAAATGATGATTAGGTAACCTATTCTAAGTTAAACTTTGATCACAAGTTTCATTTCTGTTTTATTTCTAAGCTTGTTTGTGTCAGAGGACCTTTTGAGATAATAGGAAAAGTTGTTGTTTCATTTTCTCCTGGAACACTGTGCCTCAGTGTCCCCAGAAACTCTCTTCTGTCCCCTTCCCAGTCCTTCTATCCAGCCACCCCATATCTCAAGGTCGGACCTGGATTTCAGTCAGTGTGTCGCTGTTTAAGAGTTATGTCCCGATAAGACAGTGCCCAGATGCAGGTGCCTGACTATCTGGTTTCCTAATTAAGCCTGTGAGAAACTCACTATCTATATCTCAGCTATGCCAACTGTCCTGCCTCACCTAACCCAGCCCAGAATTAGGTATTAGCCCAAAATCTCTTGTGGGAGGGGTCCGGAGGCTCATAGGTTCTCCGTTTGCCAAGGAGAAGGGAACCTTCCTGACCCTGGGCTGTTCTGGGACCCTGACTCATTTCTCCTTTGGGCACCTTATAGTCTTCACTCCCTGCATGCCCTTTTCCCAGAGCCCGGAGCCCACGGGCCTTCATTCTCTCTTTCTAAATTATCTGGGCACTCACGGGCACCCTTCTGTTGGTATTAGCCCCCTTTCCACACCTCCTCTTTCTTGTGGCTACACAGTTGTCAGGGCTAATAACTGAGGGACTCAATTCTTGTGATCACAGGTCTTCAGGGTGCCAATCTTTCATGAATGAGGGGACCTAAAAATCCTGGAGTTATCTTTTGGAGGGCGGGCCCCTTGTAGCACAGGCTTCCCCCGCTAGATAAGTGTTCTAGGAACCCATTGGCATCAGTGGGCCAGTTAGCGTTGTGGTGAGAGGCTGTGTTCAGCTTCAGCGAAATGTTTTTGGAGATCCTTTCAATGTGTTTGCCCATTTCATGATGGGTGATTTACCAGTGCACCTGCCACACTGCACTGAGTGTTCAGCAATTTTGGACCCAAAGCAGCATAACTCCCATGCCCCACCCTCCCTAGTCACCCAATCTTACCCCGACCGACTTTTGTTTGTCTCCCAGGATGAAAAAGGTCCTCAAAGGGAAACGTTTTTGCCAATGTGGAAGAGGTGAAACAAAAAACGGCAGAAGCACTAAAACACATCCAAATGGATGAGTTCAGAAACTGTTTTGAACAGCAGAAAAAGCGTCTCCATAGGTTTATTGCATCAAACAGAGAAGACTTTGAAGGTAACTGAAGTTTCAATGTGAAGAATAAATGCACAATTTTTTATAACTAAATTCTGGGTTTTGGGGGTCCCCCCCCCATATCACCATGCATCCGCAGGCTCAAGGAATGCAGTGTAGAGAAAGGTAACTCATGTCCAAGCTGAGAGCTCCATCCATGATGTCATCACTTCCCCTGTGCAAGGGCTCCTGAGATATCCTGGGTGTGCCCCAAGCACTGTCACCATCCTCCTGCCTCAGCCACTCTCGCCCATCTGCCTCCTGCTGGCCTCCAGCTCCTCCGCTTACCTGGTTGTGTCATTCCGAGTCACAGCCTACAGGTGGGGTCTTCTCCCCCGGTGCTGAAAAGACTTTAGTAAGCCCAAGTATGAGACAGTGGGGCCAATACAGTGACTTGGCACCGCCAATGGAAGCACTTTTTCATTGGAGTACAACTTTTATTTTATTACAATTTCTCTTCCCTTTGGAAGGTGGCACATCCCTCCAGGCATTTTGTGGCATGTTGGCTGCACAAAATGTCACCAAAACCACCTGTTGACGAGTCAAAGCTGAGTTTATTGCTTATAGTGGTCAAGAAGAATACAACTCCTCAGAGTCTTGGTGGCATCTCAGAGCAGGGAGGGCTAAAAAGGCATATTTATTGAGACTTTGAAGTCTGGTTTAAGATAGGTCCTTCAGTGAGGAGACATGGTTAGGACTGAGCAAGGATCATGCTGTCATCATTCGGTATCGGTGGACAAAGCAGGGTAGGATTCTGAGGCAAAAGGCTCCAAGAGTTTTAAGGTGTCAACCGTCATTTGATGCTTTTTATTAAAGAGAGAAAGTAGTTCCTTCAGGAAGTTTCAGCAATGCTCAATAAAGTTACCAGCAACATCTTTCTCCCTGGCAAGAGTTTCCTGGAATGAGAAAGTTATGTTGATGAGAACAGTAGCGTAGTAAAGTCGTGTGCAGACAGAAGGCTGTGTGGAAGGTTTGGTTCTCTGTAGTAACAGGGCCTAATAGTGCTCGCCTTACCTCCACCTGGGTTCCACAAGCCAGCCCAGGCTTTCTGCAGTTCTGCAGGCCTAGACATTCTTCCCTCATTCCGTGCTTCCTTCCCCACCTAATTCACTGTCTGGAAGGTAAGTGTTCCCATCTTCACCCCAGCTCGGCCACCCACCGTCTGTCCTTGAAGCTCACCAGGATCTCATGCAAACAGAATTCCTTTCAGCCTCCGGGGCAGGCCCCGACATGCCTGAACCCACACGCCAGAAGTATGCAGCATTGGCCTTGCTGTCCGACTTTCCCAGACACTTGAAGATTCTGCATGAGAAGCAGAATGCGAAATGTGGGCACTTTCTATAGTGGCACCAAGTATAACAGTGCCACAAAAGATCATTGGCATCCATTTCTTTCATTACAAAAAGAAGTGAGGCTGTGTGACCGGATATGCGCCAACGTTGCTGCTACTCCTTCCTGGTACAGACGTTCCCCAGCTCACAATGATTCGACTCATGGTCGTTCAGCTTTACAATGGTGCGAAAAGCAATGTAGGTTCAACAGCGGCTGCACTTCAAGTACCCATGCTGCCATTCTGTCTTGCACTTTCCATAGTCACTAAATTCCATGAGATTTCCAATACTTTATTGTAAAATAGGCTTCAGGGTTAGATAATTTGCCTAACTGTAGGCTAACAGGAGTGTTCTGAGCATCTTTAAAAGGTAGATTAGGCCGGGCTAGGTAGCTCAGCCTGTAATCCTAGCACTTTGGGAGGCCGAGGTGAGTGGATTGCCTGAGTCTGCAGGTTTGAGTCCAACCCTGGCAACTTGGTGAGACCTCAATTCTACACTACATCAAAAATTAGCCAGGCATGGCAGCACGTACCTGTAGTTCCAGCTACTTGGAAGGCTGGGACTGAAGGATTGCCGGAGCCCAGCAGGTCGACGTTGGGGTGGCCGCGAGCGTTCCACTACACTCCAGCCTGGAGACTCCAACTCAAAAAAAAAGTAGATTAGGCCAGGTGCAGTGGCTCAAGCCTGTAATCTCACCACTTTGGGAGGCCGAGGCAGGAGGATTGCTTGAGCCCAGGATTTCCAGACCAGCCTTGACAGCATAGTGAGATCTTGTCTCTACAGAAAACAAAAAAAAATCAGCCGGGCATGGTGGCAGGCACCTGGAGTCCCTGCTACTCGGGAGACTGAGGTGGAGGTCAAAGTACTTTGAAAGATAGGTCTTTCAATAAGCCCAGGAGGTAGAGGAGGCTGCTGTGAGCTGTTATCATTGTGATCATGACACTGCACTCCAGCCTGGGTGAGATGAGTAAGATGCTAACTCAAAAAAAAACCCAAAAAACCAAAAAAACAGGCCAGGCTCAGTGGCTCAGCCAGCACTTTAGGAGATGAGTGTATTGCCTGAGCCCATGGGTTCAAGACCAGCCCAGGCAACTTGGCGAGACCTCGTCTCTACAATAAATCAAAAATTAGCCGGGCGTGGTAGCGCGCGCCTGTTGTTCCAGCTACTTGGAAGACTGAGGTGAAAGGATCGCTGGAGCCCAGCAGGTCGAAGCTGCAGTGGCTGGGAGCGTGCTACTGCACTCCAGTCTGGGCGACAGAGTGAGACTCCAACTCAAAAACAAAAAACAAGAAAAAACTAAACCAAGATATGATTTTTTTTTAAAAAACCCCAAACTATACTAAGATATGATATTCAATAGGGTGGATGTATTAAATGCATTTTCAACTTATGATGAGTATGTTGGGACGTTGAGGGGCATCTGTATACAATTATTGCTGAGAATTGCCGGCGCTGCCAGAGAGCACATTTCCCAGCTTTGCTTGCCTCTGAGTGTGGCCACGTGGTTCTAGCTAAGGGATTATGAGCAGAAATGGCATCTGCCCTTCTGGGTCAGGACTTCAAATACTCTTTCTGTTCTGCCAGCTTGATGCAGACAATGGCAAGACCCAGAGGACAGCAGGCAAGATAGAAGGTGCCTGAGTCTCAGGACCGCCAAACGGGGGAAAGCCCCTTGCCATGTAGGAAATAAGGAAGAAACAAACGTCTATGGTGGTAGCCATGAAAAACATTTGGTTTGTTGCAGCAGCTAGTAAAGGAAGGCAAATGATAATAATAATCCCAGAGGGAGTTAGAAGTAAATGACCTCCGTCATGGTTTTGAACTGAAAAATCACCCCTCAGTGAAAAACACCAGGTCCAGTTTCTGGGTGACCTTGATGGAAACTAGAACAAATCAATGTGGCTTTCAGCATATTAATAAAGTGGCAGGTATTTATAGAACGTGTCATTAGCTGATCATCCTTTGAGAACCAGCTTCTCGGGAAAGCTTTGGCAGCCGTGACTAGGCTGGGAGTTTTCACTGTTTCCCTGCTCTTCGTAATAAACCAAGATTATTCCGATGTACAAACCTCAGATGGGAAGAGGATGGGGCGAAGCCACACTGGAGCCAGGATTGCCTCAACAGGAAGTCATTTTCCTGGAGCTGGCGTTGCCACAACCCTGGGAGAACACACTCTCGCCCAGGGTCCTGCCAGACAGCACCCTTGTGGCCTGGAAGAACCAATTCCCTTGTACCAGGGAGCCCTGACATCCTGGGACCATCATGCAATGTCGCCTCCCTCAGCACAGGTGTTTGGGCTGAGTCGAAGGAAAGAAATAGAAAATGCCTCCAAGCGTAGGCTCGAGCCTCCTTCTCTCTCATGTTCCAGGTACAAAAACCATGTTCGGTTGCTTAGGATAACGACTGCAAAAGGGTGCATCAGTGCTGGGTGGTATGCATTGTTCTGGGTAGTGTGTATCCTAATTCTGACTATTTCACTGCAAGTGTGTAATCCATATTAAGGCATTTGACCATCTCCTCTGCCCACTCCACTACTTTCTGTAAAGCCAGATTGGTAAAATTGGCCAGTTTCATGGAGGGAGGGTAGTTTATGGATGTTAAGTGACGACAGACTATAAACACAAGGGAAGTCCAGAGCCCTGTGTATGAACACCACATGAATGCTAATTAACCTTGATGCTGCAACATTTCTTCCTCCCACAAGGTAAAAAGAGCCCAATGGATTTTTTAAAATCTTTTAAAAAATTTTCCTTTCTCCATAAAACATTTACTTGGAAAAATTAATATAGCATTTGGCCCATCCCTCCTGAGTGCAAAAGGATTGCACAGGCAAGATCGTTTTAGCAGAAGCTGCCCAGCTCGCTCCTGTTCCCTGGGTGGGGAGACCGTGAAAGCTCTCTGCAAACTGGTTTTGTAGCATTCTTATTCGAGGAAGTCACCTGGGCATCTGCAGCACATCTACACGTGTGAGTCCTGGCTTGGGTGCAGTTGCTTGTGGGCAAGGTCTGAGAAAGGGTTAACCTTTGGAGGTGCGGATGGGGGCGAGGAGAGAAGCTGGCTTCAGGGACCCAAGGGCTTCAGGGACCTCAGGCTAGGCGGACTCAAGACCAGGAGCTGTTTTTAGACAGCTTACTGGAGTGAAAAATGCCAAGGCAAATAGCCCCTCGTGGAAGGGCCTTGATTTAACCATCAAATACAGCTGAAAAAATGATGAACTGCCCCTCTCCTTAATGGCCGCCTTCACTCAGCGAGTGATCCCTCTTAACTTCTGGGTTGCTGTTCACGTTTCAGCCCTTGGGGAACACAGGGAATGTCTTTAGACCTCCAAGTGAGGCTCCTGCCCCAGCTTCCCAAAGTACTGCGGTTACAGACACGAGCCACCATGCTTGGTCTAGGAATGTCTTTGTACGCTATTATTTCTCATGAAATTTAAAAATAAACAAATAAATAATTCTAAATTTGCTTTTGGTTTAGGTGTACTTTTTTTAATCTTAAGGCTTTTAAAAAATAAAAATAAAAAAGAACCTTAGCTCACGGAAGGCTTGTAAAGTCAGAGGGAGGCGTCGTCACCTTGCAGGGATTTTGTGGCATTCACGCCTCACCTCCCAAGCCAAGGTGCTCTGTCCTCACCCACGGATGGGTGGTGGCGGGCCTTCCCCGCTCACCTCTGCAGTCCTGTGGAGATTGGCTCAGATGCTCCTGCTGCGAGCCTTCCGGTCGCTCAAGAGTGGCAGCCACACAATGAGAAAAGGTGACTGTCCCCGTGCTTTGTCTGGGCTGAGAAGTGGAGACTCACTGAAGCTTCAAGCTCAAAGATTTGTTGTGGGGTTACATGAGGGAGCAAAAAGGAAATGGGGTCCCTAGCTCCAATGAAGAGTGGGAGCTATGAGACACCCAAGCCTTAGCATTTCCCGTTTTGAAATATAAAAAAAAAAGTTCAGCTCGCTGCCTCGTTCACTTAATTTTACATAAACATGCTCTTGGAGGCAGAAGCAAATCTGACTGGTTTTTCAATGTGAAAATGAACTATAAAAACTATTCTTGGAGTTGTTTCTAAACAGAGCTTGTCTCTGATCCTAATGTATTAGAAATGTAAGTGATGATCAGTAGGTAATAATTTTTTTTCGTGGAGTAAATTCCAAAGCTCAGAACAACACCAAGCGGAACATCGCATGGAAATGCCACTACCAAGAACAGAATGCTATCAATAGGGTGATGTCACTTGTTTCCAAAGACTATGAGACTAGAGCGATGTGAAATAAAGATAAAATAATAAATAATAATAATAATAAAAGGGAGATATTTCAAGGTAGACACTGCAGTCATAAGCACCACTGGCAGGTACTTTGGGGAAAATAAGAAACAGGTTAAAAGCGTCTGACTTCAAGGACACTCAAGGAGGCCCCGTAAGTGCGGAGTAGTGACCTTTGTGCCAGAACTCCCGAGTAGCCAACACTGTGTCAGATCATGTCACTCTTCCATCCAAAATTCTCTGGCAACCGCATGTCACCCAGAGTAAAGGTGACATTCTTCCTTGGAACCTCTCCCCTCAACCAATTTCCTCCTAGCAATGCGGTTGTGACTGTGTGCCCACCCTGTGGTCCTTCAGGACCGCTCCTGCCTCAAGACTTTTCATGTGCTGTTCCCTCCACCTGGAATTCCCATCCCAGAGACCTGCTTCTCACTTCATGGAGACCTTTGTTCCAGTGCCATCTTCTCGGCCAGGCACTCCCCCCAGGGAGCTATAGACTGTAAGCCCACCCAACCCTAACCTCTTCTAGCCAACTTACCTGCATTCTTTAAAAAAAACTATTATGAAAAATCTCAAACATTCTAAACAATAATATAATGAACGCCTGCCTACCCATCGCACATCAGCTGCCTGGATTAGAACTTACAGCTCCACAATCTCATAAGATAACTTGGAAAACATGATGTCCTTAAACTGTGTCATCACTGGCAGCCAGGAAGAGCAGGAGCATTCAGGGGTGCTCTGTTTTGCCTGTCTTGTTTCATCCACTTCCTCCATTTTTTTCTACATTATTTCCAGTTCGCCTAGCACTGATCACTACCTAATCTGCCTTTCTCACTTTTCTTCATTATTTTGCATCTAGAATGCCCTAGAATGTCAACTCCACGAGAGCTGGGATCTTTGTCTGCTTTTTTCACTGTTGAATCCCTGGTATCCGAAAGAGTGTTCATCACATAGTAGGTGCTCATTAATGATGACCAAATGAATGAATGAAGTAATGAAGTGGTTATGTCGCAATGGTGCCTATTTTCCTCCCTACACCCTCCCCTACCAGCTGGCCAGCACAGCCTCAAGTGTCCCCAGCACTCCCATTCTGACACCATCCAATTACTGTCAGCTACAGCACCTACGAGTCCGCTTCTCTGACTCTCAATAGTCCCTGGGTCACATTCCCAAGGGGCAAAACCAGATTGGCCCAGCTCTCTGTGTGCCATGTCACAATACTGTAGCAAATCTGTGAATTATTAGCATCCTTGAGGTTAATCACCACTGGTCATGTGGTGAGGTTAACCACCACTGGTCACAAAAGTGAGCACCCAACGGTGGCCAGAGAAGGGGCATTCCCCTTTTAAAGGAGTATAAGTGGTTGACATCTTATTTCACACAATCTTTCTTTCCAGACAATCTGTTGACAGATTTGATAAGACAAGGCTACGTTTCTTTTTAAGTGGATGGGTGGCTCTCTGGGCAGCCTCCAATCACTCCAACCATCCTTGCATTTATCGTGTATCCCATAGAAGAGATATTTTTTGCCAGGCGTCCCTGTGAGAAAGGAAGGAATGCACAGGGAATAGCTTGCCTCGTTCAATTTCTCCTTCCCATTATTTTCAACATTGTCAACCAGCAAAGCCCTCAGGCATCAGACACTCTCCAATTAAGAATTCAATAAAAGCCAGGGGGTGTTGCCAGCCGTGATGCCAAGTTAAGAACCTGCAGGACCAGTCACAGGTTAGCATCCCAACAACCGCAGCTAGGATTGCCTGGCAACTACTTTCTGCCAACAGCGTTTCCTGTCTACCTGTCAAAGGACTGTGGCTTCCTCCTTGGCCTCCTCCCGTGAAAACCAGTTAAAGTAAGCATCACCACATCAAAGCAGATGCCAGGGCTGTGGCGTTCTTCTCAGAAGAGACTATATTTACACAGGGGCCGAGCACCCCTGAATGCTCCTGCTCTTCCTGGCTGCCAATGATGACACAGTTTAAGGACATCATGTTTTCCAAGTTATCTTATGAGATTGTGGAGCTGTAAGTTCTAATCCAGTTTTGAAATGTTTAATTGACAGTCGCTCCCTCAGTGGCTGTTGGATCTTTTATCAGTGAGCTTTGACCAAGATCTCACATGGGCACATCCTTTGACTAGATGCTTTCAAGACTAGGATTGACATTCATCTGATGTTGTCTGTCTGGTACACATACTTCTGTATTTGTAAATTGTCAGTGCCCCAAGCATTCTCACTCTGAAATCCTCCACTGACTCAGTTACCTCAAGCTCTCTCCCGAGACCCCTGGGTTTACAAGGTTAATGCTAGTAGGAATCACAGATATTGGTTCTGATTGGTCAGCACTTGTGCTATACAAATTGTTAATTATTTTGAATATCACCCCCAGTTTTAAGTTCAAATCAATGAAAACAGCTAGCTCTCATTTTAGACACTTTCATCCCTCTTCATTTATAGAGAAAGGGATGGAGAAGGGCTGAGATTGGACCAAGGACCCAAACTCATACAGATGCAGACAGCTGGAAGGAGACTTACACATGCAAGCCTCACGTGATGCTCCAAGTGTTTTCCTCCGCTTTGGACGTCGCTCCAGTAGGATGCTATCCACGGAGACAGGAGTTTTTGTCTGGTTTGTCCATTGTTGGATCAACACCCAGAACAGTGCTTGGCGCACAGCAAGTGCTCAATATGTGAGTACGGGCCCCTTGTAGTATAGGCTTCCCCTGCTAGGTGAGTGTCCTAGGAACCCATCCAGCATCGGTGTATCAGCTAGTATTGTGTGAGAGGCTGCATTTGGCTTCAGTGAATTTTTTTTAGAGATTCTTTCAGCACGTTTGCCCCTGTCATGATGGTGATTTACAAGTGCACCAGCCCACACCTCACTAAGTGTCCAACAGTGTTTGACCAAAACACGCATGACCCCTATGCTCTATCCTCCCTATTCACCTGATCTCACCCCAAGCGACTTTTTGTTTGTTTGTTTCTTTGTTTCCCCAGATGAAAAAAGTCCTTAAAGGGAAATATTTTGCTGATGTGGAAGAAGTGAAACAAAAAACAGCAGAAGCACTAAAAGGCATCAAAATGGACAAGTTCAAAACCATTTTGAGCTGGGGAGAAAGGTGTATCAGCTAGTATTGTGTGAGAGGCTGCATTTGGCTTTGGCCTGTCATGGAGACCTCTGGTGGGGGTGACTGAAGTTTAAACATGTAAGGATAAATTTTTAAATAAATAAATTCCAGGGTTTTTTTGTACCTCCCTCTCTGCTCTGTATCAATACAGTCCTTGAATGAATGCAAGAATTCCCCAGTCTGATGTCCCTGTTGTTGCCTAACTTGACAAACCTGGGGGAGTCTACAGCTCCCCAGGATTTCTCAGTCTGACCTTTTTTCTTAATTATTACATCTCTTTACCCATCCAGGAACAGAGGTAGCACATCTCTCACACACGACCCTGCATGTCTCCAGCATACATGGTGATAGGGTGTCTACAGCCTTCCTCTAGGGTCTAGAAAATATTCTAGTGTTTCTAAGAGACTCTGATTTTCATTTCCAAACGTGCCTCACACATGGCATCGTTTATTCAGCCGAAGCCACTGCAGGATTTTGGCTAGCACTGGTAGAACTGAGAGGACAGCACTGAAACCACAGCTCTGTCACAGTCACACCAACTGTGGCCTCTCATCCCCAGGAGCTCCAGGGTAGTGGGACGGGGGTCTGGGGCCAGGAGGGAGAGCTGGAGTCAGGCCTGTGAGAAATGGAAGAGGCAAGCTCCTGTTCTTTAGTTTCTCAGGAAGACGCCTTATGGAGAGGGAATTGTGTTCAGGCTTTGCCACCAAGTCATCCCTGATCTCCTGCCTGCCTAGAGCTGTGCTCACCTGGGATGTGACTCCTGTCATGGAGACCTCTGGTGGGGGTCTGGGAGATTGACTGCTGAAGCTGCCAAGTCTCTGAAGGAAAACTTGAGTGATGTGACATTTGAAAAGCAGCTCTCTTCACTGTTGACAAAACTCTAGGGAAAAGCATCAGCTCATGAACACATGTCCACATGCAAACCCACACTTTCCTCTTGAATTTAGTTTGGGAACCAGCGTGACTTCCAACACACATTCTCAAACGAGACCCATGTTCTAAGATGAATCTCATCTGTCTGCAGTTCTCATCTCAACACGTAGGGCAAGTGCCACTACCTACCGTGCCTCACAATTACACATTGTTTTTAACCCCTTTCATCCCCGCATTGTCACACAGTTTACTAACTTAATTAATAGCCCCTCACAAAGTGGCAAGTATCATTATCCCTGTGTTAAGGTTTAGGAAACCGAGTCACCCCCAGGCTGTGACCCATAGGCCACAACCTGAGTCAGTGTGAGAGGGAGAGTCCAAGTCCCTGACCACCAAATGGCTGGGCCCACCAGGGGGCATTTCTTATTTGAAGCTGCCCACTTCAGCCCAGAGTCAGCCGGGCCTTCTCTAAGATCCCATTCGCGTTCTGCAGTCAGTGAGGCTATGGCAGCCCAGGAGACATGGCAAACAGGAGGGAGTAACCATGCAGCACACACACCAGAGAGCATCTGAGGACCTGGGATGTCACCAAGAATCTGGGCCTGATCTGGGAGTTTTCTCTTGTGAACATCAGACCGCGAAGTCCAGTCTCCACCCTGAGCCTCTTCAGGCTGGTATCCCTTCTCAAGATACCTCAACACACGCCCCGTTACAGTCTCGAGTCTTACATCACTACCTCAATCCCACATGGCCTTCTGTGAACATCAGCACCCCAACTCACCTTTTCCTGCAGTCCATCTCTGCTCTAAGAGGAACTTCCTCTTCTCAGGGACAAGATGAAAAAAGAGAAAAGAGTCACATCCTTCCCTGAATCTGAGAAAGAGCTCACTCGCTGTCCATTGTCATTCTGAGCAACAGATGTTGGGGCAGCTACTGCCAAGGGTGTGGCAAGGCTGTGGGTTCTCTTTCCCACTGACGTCCATGCTGCTGCTTTCCTTCTGACCCTGTCCCAGCCAGCCCTCCTCAAGATGCCCCTTCACACTGATCTGTTCTGAGTGACTACGTGTGAACCTTCACCCTCTTCTTCCTGGCACCCTACTTGCTGCCAACCTTCTGTCTTTCCTTTCTTCTCTATGCCATATAAGTCTTGGTTCCTTCTGTGGACTCTCAGACCCACACCTTGGCCTGAAATGCCTACCTCCAGCTCACCTTCTGTGTAAGGAGCCCTCTGGCACTGTCTAGAAAAGAAGGCCAGGAGTCAACTCCGTGTAGACCAGCTCTCAGGGTATGGAGGGCTATACCGTGTAGAGGAGACACATGGATACCTGGAAAAGTGTCTCCACTGAAAATTTCTTGATGTTGCAAATAGACACATCTGTCTTCCTCCCAAAGGAGGAGAAACACAAGGAAGTGGAGATCCAAGAAGTCTTCATTCATCAGAGGGCAGCATTGTGCAGTGGCTGAGAGAATGCCATGGCATTATGGTCGGATCCTACATATTGGCTGCTCTCCCTCGTGGCCAATTAAAATACGAGAGGCAGAGACTGGGAGAAAAGGGAGTGTTTAATTTCTATAACTGGGTTATAGGGAGACAGATCGGCATCATTGCCAAAAATGCTGCCCAAAGAAACACAAATTCATTCCAGTATTTATACCCAAAATACGCCACCTTTGAAGCCTACGTGCAGTTTAGCATAACTCAAGATTTACACGAGCAATTTTTGATACGTGACTACTGATGTAACAGAGTCTCCTGGTCATGCTGACATTTTAGATAACATTTCAGAATTGACCATATGTTCTTTTACGGCGTTTTTAGAGGAAGGGACAGACAATTGCAATATTTGGAAGGAAGAGAAAATCATAACATTTAAGTGATAACTTTAAATTGTTTTGAAACATAACTGTAATACTCTTGTATTCCCAGAGCCCAGGTCTATAACAGTGCGATATCCTTGTGTTCGCAGATGGAGGGGAGGTGGGCAATGACATTTCCAAGCTTTCAGACACACTCCTGCTGGTCTTGGGCCATTCTCCTAATCATCAGGCGGTCTGGCTTGCCGGCTGTTTCTTCTTCAGCACCAGCAATGGCTACTAGATAAGAGTGGCCAGTCAGGCAAGGCTATGCTGGAAGAGGAGAAGGTGAGGAGTAAATAGGAAAATTGTCCACTTTTGAATTCAAGTGGCTTTTATGTTTAGCCCAACTTAGCTACAAAAGAATACATGTCTTTAAGTCTTTTCTAAATGACTGTTCTTATGTAACCAAAATGGCGTCTTTTCAGCCTATAGCAATGGGCCCGGCAGCCTGAAACCAGACCCCGAATCCCAGACCCCGGCTCCCCACTCACCTTCTGGGAGATCTATGCAGTCTTCTTCCTGCTTGATTCTTCAGTTCCATCTTTTGTAAATTGGTTAACCTCTTCCTTGGAAAATTGTTGTGAGAAATATGTTAAGGCATCTGAGTTTCCTAAAACAGCATCGAGCTCTCAATGATTCTCAGAATCCAACATTTCTTTCAACCAAAAGTTACTCCATGCCCAATACTACCTAGGCACAAGGACTGGCCTTCCAGGGACCTCGTGGAGACAATGACAAACAGACTTTCACTGTGTACATGGTCATGGCCATGATGGGGATATGGGCGTGTGACTGCCTTTGTGTGAATTAGAAAACAATCCCAGCCCCAAGGCACATGCTTGGCAATGGGATTTGAGCTGGAATTCTGGAATTCTTTCCCTCAGCAGGGTGACTTTGGGCAGTGGAAAATCCGCACAACTGTGCAGGGTAGCACTGAGGAAAAGCATCTAACCCTCATAGGGAAGGAAAAGGAGTGGGTCAGAGATGGGCTTGAAGGAAGTAATGCCTAAACTGACCCGACTTGGGGATTCGCCCATCAACACGGGCTGGGGAGTCCGGGGGGCATTCTAGGCAGAGAGGGCCACATGAACTAGAGAGGCAGGAAGAGCACACTATATGCAAGGAAACACAAATAATGTGTGTGGTTCTGCCTCAGCATGGGGCAGGGAATGGAGTCAGTGGGCTAGGCAGGGACTGGGTAATGCCAGGTGTGTCCACTACACTAATGCCAGCCCCAACATCCAGTTCCATACAACTAGGAGAAGATGGTCATGTCTTCTGACTTGAATGTGGCTCCATCCTTGTTCTACTCAAAGGTTTCAGTGGGTGTCACTAACAGCAAGCACCCTGAGGACAAACGATCCAACCTTGGATGCCCATCCTTCCTGGTTATCAGGATTAGATTGTGTCAGGAGGGGGTCTTGCTTCTTTGTCCAAGACCCTAAATGGAAGGTTCAATTTTTTTTCCCCACCTTCTCTGGTCTACAGCTTCCTCTAAAGTTGCAGGGAGAACCTCACTTAAATCACCTCAATAAAAAAAGAAATAGACCCATGATGAATATAGAATAATACTCTGTATAACATTGTACATTTCTTAAATGGTGCAATTCCACTGAAAATAAAATATTCCATTTCATGACAATGTGGACAATTCTTGAGCATAACTTTGCTTTAGAGATCCAACTTGTACAAGGGAAATACCAAAACAATAGAATTATCATTTGAAGGGCAGACCCCTTGACTTCACACAGGATTACCACATGAGGTAAGTGTTCTAGGAACACATTGGCATCTATGTATCAGTGAGCGTTGTTGGGAGAGGCTGCATTTGGCTCCAGTGAATTTGTTTTGGAGATTCTTTCAGCATGTTTGCCCATTTCTTGATGGGTGATTTACGAGTACAACTGCCCACACCATGCTGAGTGTTCAGCAGTTTTGGACCAAAACACCATGACCCCCCATGCCCCAACCTCCCTATTTACCTGATCTCACCCTTAGTGACTTTTTTTTATGTTTCTTGGGATGAAAGTAGTCTTCAAAGGGAAGCATTTTGCTGATGCAGAGGAGGTGAAACAAAAAACGGCATAAGCACTAAAGGGCCTCAAAACTAACGAGTTCAAAAACTGCTTTGAGCGGTGGAAAAAGTGTCTCAAAGGGTGTATTGCATCAAACAGAGAGTACTTTGAAGGTGACTGAAGTTTAAATATGTAAGAATAAATACACATTTTTAAATAAATAAATTCCAGGAGTTTTGGGGTTCTCCTTGTATTTAATGCCGTGAATTTAGTAAATTATTTATTTTTTCTTTTTATAATTAGGGAAACAGACTGGCTATATTCCCATGGCAGCAATGAGTTTATACCAAAAACATCAACCTAAGTTTATACACAAAAACATAAACCTAGACTTGAAAACTCCTTGATCCATCGCAATCTGGAATTTTTGTCTTGGTCCAAGTCTCTTTTAGTCACCTTGATTCAATTATTTTATAAACATTTTTGAGCATCTAGTGTTAGTAATAAAAGAGATATGACTGAGTTTCCAATCTCTCAGAGAAGACTAATGTGTAAATGGATACATAAAACTACCAGCTGACTCACAAAGACTAGACAGGAATATGAACAAAGGGTATAGGAGTCAGAGAAGGACCAGCCTCACTGGCGGACTTGGGAAAGCTATGATATGAGAGGTGGCTTTTCAGATAGTGCTCAGTGGCTGAATAGGAGTTTCTCAGACAATGCGGAGAACATTTCAGACAGAAAAAAAATCACAAGGTTGTGAAAGAGTCTGATGTTTCAGAAAACAACAAGCCATTTCACCAGAATGGCCATGGTGGTGGGTTGGAGGATCCCAGTGACATTGTCACCTGTGAGCCGTATTCTTTCCCTACTTTGCATCGGTCTCAAAGAAAGGTTGTCCGATTGGAAAAGCAATCAGGCTTTTTATTCACTGGCCAGAGAGTGGAGAAGGGGAGTTGGTGCTCTAAACCCCTTTCTCCCTGAGTGGGAGGTATGGGAGTTTTGAGTTGGTGCGGGGGAGGAGGGTACGTAAATATAAGCAGGGTGGCCAGGCAGGCGCAGTTCACGTACATGCTTCTCCTTGTGCTGCATGTACACAAAGTGGTGAAGATCTCCCTACAGAGAAGGTATTGTAGCATTATTATGGCAGGTTAATAAACTGAAGGCAACTGGGGGTCACAGGCACTGGCCCATGCTGGTCTGGTCTAAACTGGTCTTGCAAAGAGTCTGGACTTCCTCTGCTATCTGACAGTCACTGAACCCTTCAAACTGCTGCATCTGTAGGGAAAGAACCCAGGGAAAATGTATTAGGTTTTCTTAAGAGACTAAAAAAAAAGGGAATAGCTCTTAAGATTTTTACACTGTTCCATCAGGGCTATCCTGTGACAACATGCACTTGGCTGAAGATGTAGGTTGGAACTGGATTCAGATGATTCTAAGAGTCCCATGGTCAGGTTTACCTTTTAGAAAGATATTTCTGGTGGCAGTGTGTCTTAGTTCATTCAGGCTGCTATAACAAAATATCATAAACTGGATAGCTTATAAGCAACAGAAATTTATTTCTCACAGTTTTGGGGGATGGAAGTTCAAGTGGAAGGTGCCGATAGATTTGGCATCTGATGAGGGTCTACTCCTGGCTTTTAAAGTGACTTCCAGCACACCCTTGCATGCGGAAGGGGAAGACAGTTCCCTGTATTCCACTGATTCCATTCATGAGAGAGCCACCCTCGTGAGCTGTTTGTATTCCAAAGGCCCTACCTCCTAACACATCACATGGAGGGTTAGATGTTTAATGTATGAACTGGGGAGAGGAACGCAAGCATGCCGACCACAGCATAGTACAAAGGATGAACTGGAGAAGAGTGCCAGTCTACAGAGAAAGCCACTGCATCACCCAGGTGAATAGTGGTGATGGCCTGGTCTAAGACAATACAGGGAGAATCTTTATGGGGCAGAGCCCTCTGGTTTCGTGACTCATGGGCTGTGGTGAAAAAGCAGAGGAATTCAAGAATGAATCTGAGTTTCTAGCCAGATGGTGACACCATGAACTGAGATCAAGAATGTTTAAGGTAGAGGAGTTTAGAGGTAAAAGGATTTCCTCTGGGATGTATTAATTTTGAGATGACTGGAAGTCATCCAACTAGGAATATCCAGTTAGTCATTGGAAACAGCAGTCTAAGCTTAGGAGGAAGATCAGACCTCGAAATAGAGATCTGGGAATTATTATAGGTTGAACCCATGAAATCGCCAACACTTGATCACATTTTACCTACAAAAATGACTATTTCATTTGGGATTACATTTCATGTGGGAAAATATACACAGTGACAAGGAAGAGTCCCAAGGGAACGATAAGACCTGAAAACATTGACTTCTAAGGGTGGGCAGAGAAGAAGAAACTGTGGTAAAAATGGAAAATAAATGGGCAGAGCTGGAGCTAGAGGAGAAATTCTAGAAGGAATGATGTTACAAAAGACAGAGATGAAGGGCTCACCCAAAGAGGAGCAGGGATTTAGAGACTCGAATGCTGCTGAGGATACACGGAGTTTAACAGAAAACAGGACTCTGAGTCTGACAGCTTGGAGGCGACTGTCCCCTCTGCAGGAATTTGACTGATTGACAGTGATACAAGAGCTTGACAGTAAGAGGTCAGGAAGAGAGGCCGATGGCGAACTTTTAGATATTTGTGTTTTTTAAGGTTCAGAGTGCTTTGTACATATTTGTATATAAAAGAAAGAAGCCAGAGAAGAGGAAGTAAGTGAAGATATAACAGAGAAGAAATAATTGGAGAACCAGGTTGTGGAAGAGGCACAGGGATAGACTTGAACACCAAGGAAGAAAGGTCTCCCCAGGTAGAAAGGGCACAGGGGCTTACTAAAAGTACATTGATATCCCTACCTATTATGTGCATTTTCAGCCATGCACTTAGATCACAACTGTTAGTGCTATTATGTAGTCATGGGACAAAAATCCTTCTCAAAGAGAACGATGCCAGAAATTTTAATGACCAGAACTTCTTTCCAGAGGTTGGTTCTAATGCCTTTGATGTATTCTTGGGCACACCTACTTCAAAGGCTGCAGCATCATAACTACTAATCCTTCTCTCCTGGCCTTCCAGCACTTGCCCTTGCAAGAAGAGCCATTTCCTTAGAAAGACCTCAAAAACAATCAAGTTCTCAGGAACTGAGGGAGGGTGTCAGGACGCATTCTGGCTCTCCATCTTTGGGGAAGTGCTTGGACATTTTCTCTGGGGCTGGAATTAATGGCCCCAACTACTACCACTGAGAAACGTTGGGGCAAAGGGTTTCCCTTTGGTTCTAGTTTCTGACATAACAGTGGAGAACTGCAGTGCTTGGGGGGGGGGGTGCTGTTTGCTTGATCAATCATCGCCCGCATAGATGTTGTCTTAAAATCCCCCACAAATCCTGTCCTCCTTATTACCCTGAGGTTAAAGTGCTGGGGTAATATCGTTGTATTTGCCTTCTCAGTTCATCTAATCAGAATAGTAGGAACAGCAGGATTAGAAACATACATCTCCTCATCTGTGGAAGTTAACAAGTGAGAGACCCAACCCCATAACAATGGAGCCTGTAACATATTAGGTAAGGGACCCAAGTTGCCAGATGAGCTTCCCGTGGACTGGAAAGACAGGAAATATGAGCTGTTGGTCCCAGGGCAGACCTGACAAGAGACCAGTATTTTCCACACCAAGCTCCTCATAGACATCCCACAAATCATTTCACACTTATCCTCATTGTCTGTTTACAGCTCTGTGTTCAATACATGTACTCTGTGCCCTTATCAAAAGAGACGCTCAATTAATATGTCTCGAATGAATGAGTGACTGAATGAATAAGGTAGGTCTTTTGGAAAGTCATCTTACTGCCAGTTTCTGATCTAAAATTGTGAAAACAGTTTTAAAAAAGAACACAGATCTTTAAAAATGTATATGTGTGTATACACATATAGATAGACACACACACTTGAGTGCAGGCATCTGTAAGACTGTAGCTTGGAATAAAATAATCTTGGATGCTGAAAGGAATGAGAAAACTGACACAATTTACACCTAGTAGCATCACGAGAGTTTGTACTAGTCTTTTGAGAGACATAAAACAGCAATAAACATGTTCTAGCATCCCAAGAAATTTTGACTTTGGCTCCTGCCTTTTGTTTCATTCAGATTCCCCTTTGCTTCTATATCTTCCACATGTTTCTTATACTGTTAAGTGATTTTGTTACTATGGAAACCACAGGGTCTGCATAAAGCTCAAATATGATGTCAACTTATAAAGTGATTTGAAATGTGTCCCATGGCTTGATAAGGAGCACTCGGAGGCCGGGCACGGTGGCTCACGTCTGTCATCCCAGCACTTTGGGAGGCTGAGGTGGGAGGATCATTGGAGCCCAGAAGTTCAAGAGCAGACTGGGTAACATAGCAAGACCTTATCTCTACACAAAAATTAGCCAGGTGTGGTGGTACGCATCTGTATTCCCAGCTACTTGGCAATTGAGGAGAGTAGATCCCTTCAGCCCAAGAGGTCGAGGCAGTGGTGACCGTGATCAAGCCCTGCATTCCAGTCTGGGTGACAGAATGAGACTCTGACTCAAAAATTAAAAAATAAAAATAAAAAAGCTTGGAGGAACGTTGTGATATGCCTACATAAACACATACTGGGAATCCACCTTTTTTTTTTTTTTTTATAAGGGTGGGCAAACATGATTAATGAGGAACTGTCTCACTGCCCTGAATGAAAATAAGGCTTGGTTAGGAAATTCCAGGTTTATAAAATCATGGTACTTATGAGTTACGGCATGCAAAGATTATACCTCACGTGCAAACCTTGTATTCAATCCTAGCTTTCTAGAAGAACTCTCCTTGAGATATTTAAGACCAGCACAATCAAACATTTACACAGGAATTTCAAGGTGACTTTCTGCCTGGTGGGGAAGGTAAGGGGTCTCCTCCTAGGAGCCTTGATAGGCCTCTGCATTCCTGATTCTCCCACCGGAGACCTCGCTCTCATTTCCCAGGCCAAGTCCTGCCTTCAGACAAACACATATGTCCCTGATGTCATCTTCTGGCCTTGGGTCTGTATATGATTCAGTGTTCGTGGAATCTGCCCTAATGCTCTGAAATCACTTGTTACACTGATAGCAGTGGGGTGGGGGGAGGGGCGCCTGGGAACCCACAACCCCAAACCTACCTAGGCTGTTTACTGGAGGAAAAGCCATACATCAGGGAGATCCCTCAGAGGACAAAGAGACCAAGCTTACAGGAAGACCAGGCACCCCCCCCTACTCCCCTCAGCCACCCTTCCTACCACCAGATCCCCCACAATCATGTCATGCCAGCAGCGCCCCAGAGAACATTCTCGCTGGGTAACAAGAAGGTGTAATTATATACCTCAGAGCTGTTGAGGTTTTCTTCTATTTCCAAAACAATGAATATCCTGTGGAAAGATAGCGCCACTTGTGAACAAGCTGAGATTCGTTCCCTGAAACAACACACAGACAGTGGTTTGGAGGGAAAATCAGAAAGCGGCCCTATTAACGGTTTGCTTCCTCAGACACCCTGGCCACATTGCTCTGTGGTGTCCCCAGGAACAAGCTTCGGAAAACATGATTATGTGTGTAGCATCGTCAAACTAAATATTACACATCATCTCTCTCGCCCTCACTCTCGCTCTCTACAGAAAGACAGAGAGAGAGGAGAGAGAAAAAGAGACAGAGAGAGAGGGAGAGAGGGAGAGGGAGGTGGGGGGGAGAGAGGGAAAGAAAAAGGGAGAGAGGGGAGAGAGAGAGGGAAAGAAAAAGGGAGAGAGAAGAGAAAGAAAGGGAGGAAGAGAGACAGAGAAGGAGGCACAGAGAGAGAGAGAGAGAGAACAAATGGGGGGAAAGAGAGAGAGAGAGGAGAGAGAGAGAGAGAGAGAGAGAGAGACTGTCTCACACTAAGAGACATGGGGTGCCTTCAATGTCCATAGTATGCAGTACTCAACACTGACTTCCACATGGCGTTCATTGATTCATCCACACATTCCTATTTCTCACCTCACACATGATGATGAAGACATGGGCAGTGTCTTGACATCCCCATGAGCTCATGGTCATCTTTCTGGGTTGGAGATCAGAGTGAGGCCCATGAGGGCAGCAGCACATGGTACCCAGAGCCAGAGGCTCCTCTCTATGATGATCAAGCCAAACATTTTCCAAAGTCCACCAGAAAGTCATAGGGCAGTTGTCGCGGGGCTGAGGAAGGCACTGAGCATTTCGGAGATGCCAATAACCCTTTCAACACGTCTGTTTACTAAATGCTGGCACCTGATTTCACAGGCAGGAAAGCTGAGACCCAGAGTCTTTGCTTCATTGGACATCAGAGCCTCAACTATTCTTACCGCCAAATCAGGTCAGAGGAGGCCAATTTCCTTCTAAAACACCATGAAAGTGTGGTGACTTGAGCCACAGCCCACTGAGCTCTCGGCTCCACTCAGTGGCCCTAGACAGAACCTGCTTTCAAATAAAAATGTCACATTGTACTTGTATGAGGCTTAGGTCAAGTTCTTTTGACCATGGGATCTGCAACATGGAAATGAAAACCGTCAATAGCTATCAGAAAATGACAACCCACAAGAAGAAGCCAGGCTTTCTGGAGCTCACACAGTCACCAGTCACAGCCCAGCTCTCAACCAGCCTCATGGAGGTTTTGACGCAGACACTGGGGATTTGATTCCTCTTACTTTGGTGATGGTTTGGGAAAACATGATTTTTATTCCCTGAAAATCTGTTTTTTTGGCAGTAAAACCAGGGATGAGTCACTTTTCCTCACCCAGCTTTGTGTTCTGCTTCTTAACCAACTGGGAAATTTTGGAAAATCCCATTTTTATGAGTGTGCAAGTGTGTACATGAGTATGGATGCACATGTGTGTCTTTGCATGTGTGTGTAAGAGAGACAAACAGAGACAGAGGGAGAGACAGAAAGATAGAGAGAGAAACAGAAAGACTAGAGAGAGAGACAGAGAGAACAGAGAGAGCAACAGAGACACACAGAGAGAAAAAAGAGAGAGAGTAGAGAGGGAGATATAGAGAAAACAAAGAGAGAGACAGAGAGCAGAGAAAGAGAGAGAGAGGCAGAGAGAGAGAGAAAGAGCAGAGAGAGAATGAGAGAAAGAGACACAGAGAGAGACAGAGACAGAGAGAGACAGGGAGAGTAAAGAGAAAGAGAGAGAGTAGAGAAAGGGAGAGTGAGAGACAGCAAGAGCAGAGAAAGAAAGAGACAGAGAAAGAGGGAGAGAGAAAGATTGAATGTGGGAAGGAGTAGGGAGGAAACAATATTTATCCTACAGCCAATTTATGCCAGATAATTCATATTTTAGCCTGTGGCCTTGAAGAAGACTATAATTTTATTGGCACAAGTGACTTGCTGTGAAGTTTGCTGGGTAAGTGGATTTTTTTAGTTATGTCTTGTTTTAAAGTAGGAAAAAATCCCCAGCCATGTGGGGAATGCCTTGGCAGATGGAGCAGGTCTCTTCCAGGCCCAGAGCCCTCACAGCCGAGTGTTTCCCTTCTCTTTGTGTTGGACCCACTCATTCACTGATGGGGGAACACATGCCAAGGGTTTCCCATTATCAGCACTGAAGATTTCTGACATGAAGAGACATCAGACTGTTGCCGGAAAGTCTCAAGCAAAAACCCCTAATGTGCTTGGCTTGAGGTTAGGTGCACTCTTCACCCAGAGACGCGGTCACTGGGGCTGAGCCCTTACACACAGGTGCCACGTCTCCCCTGATCTCGCTTGCTCTGAGCATCAGCAATGCAGGAGTTCCAAAGTTTGTCATTAAACATCCCCCTCAATTAACCTCACCATCTAAATCCGACAAAGACAACAGGAGCAGGACTGCCTTCACAGATAACTGGGCATTGGCACTATCTCCCCAGAGCAGGATGTGAGTTTACTTGGGAAACCTTTAGCTGGAGTGTTTTGGTGGTGAGAAATCTGCCCGTCCTCTCCCGTATCTGAGTCTCGATTTCCACAGACACACCATGGATACGCACATAGATGCCACTTCTACTACGTTTTGGGGATCATGTATACACCCTGCAGAGACAAAGGTTTTCAAGAACCCCCTCCTGGAACTGATGACCTGGCAGAGTTGATCCACTTATGAACGGATAACCGTAACTGCAAGAATCACCAGTATGTGGTGCTGCAACTCACCAGGGTATGAGAATATACAGTACTTGCCTTTTTTGACTTATTTATCCATTCAACAAATATTAATTTGGTACCATTATGTGTCAGGCACTGTCTATAGTGCTGGGAATAAAGCAGAGAACATGATAGATTTTTTTTTTAAGGGCCTGCCTTTATGGTTATGACACTCTTATCTAACGAGAAGAGTCAGACAGTAAAGGATAAGTGATAATAAATGATATCAATGAAGATAGGTGACCCGGAGCCAAGTGAAACAGACGGGGCATGGCAAGGGCCTGGTGTGTGTCAGGTCAGGGATGGAGTGGACGTTTAATTGGGTGGGGCTGGTAAGCTCCACTGAGAAGGTGACAGTTGAGCAAAACCCTGAAGGCAGTGAAGCAGGGAGCCATGGTGTGATAGAGGAAGTGAGCAGAGGGGAGAAGAGCTTTCTAGGGTGTAGCAAGTATAAATTTTCTGTGACAGGAATGTCCCTGGCCTGCGTGTTTGGAGCAAAGCAAACCACAAGGAAAGTATAAGAGGAGACCAAGCCGGGCTCGGTGGCTCAGCCTGTAATCCTGCGCCTTTGGGAGGCTGAGGTGAGTGGATTGCCTGAGCCCGCAGGTTCGAGACCCGCCTGGGCAAGCAAGACCTCATCTCTACAATAAATCCAAAAAAATTAGCCGGGCGTGGTAGCGCGCGCCTGTAGTTCCAGCTACTTGGAAGGCTGAGGCGGAAGGATCGCCGGAGCCCAGCAGGTCGAGGCTGCGGTGGCCGGGAGCGGCCACTGCACTCCAGTCTGGGCAACAGAGTGAGATTCCAACTC
>CAUYQG010019494.1:0-12393 GCA_963574415.1 Tarsius wallacei | reverse complement strand
CCCACACCACCCCCCCCCCCCCCCCCCCCCGCCCCCCCCGCCCACACCCAACCCCCCCCCCCCCCCCACCCCCCGCCCCCCCCCCCGCCCCCCCCCCCCCCGCCCCGGCCCCCCCCCCCCCCCCCCCGCGAGATCGGGGTAGCAAGTAGCTAAGATGGAGGATTTTTAATAAACATGCAGTTACTTATATTAAGCAAGCCATTACAGGCTAGTATAAGTTTTACAGACATTTCAGCACAATAGTAGGCGAAAGAAGCCAGACTCAGGGTATGATTCAATTCACGTGAAGTACAAAGAGACAAACTAACCTGTGCTCTCAAAACCAACATAGTGGCTACCATTGGTAGGCAGTGCCTGGAAAGGGCATGAAAGATGGCTAGAAATGATAAGAATGTAAGCCACATGGAGTTTTAGTTTGGAAAGTTAACCCGGCTCCATAAAAACGGCATATGCACTTAAAACTATCCATTGATAGGTACATAACAAGTGGTCTATCCATACAATAGAATGTTACTCAGCCACAATAGGAGACAAAGCATGGATACCTGCTACAATGTGGAAGAATCTGAAAAACACAAACTGAGCCAAAGAAGCTGAGAACAAAGGGTCATATATTGTACGTTTCCATTTAGATAAATATCCAGAACCAGCAAATTTCTGGAGACAGAATGCAGATTAGTGGCTGCCAGGGGCTGGGAGGAAGGAAGACTGGGGGTGACTGCTTCATGGGTACAGGGTTTTCTTTCCGGGTGATAAAAGGAACCTGATGGTTGTACAACATCGTGACTCTACTAAATGCCACTGAATTTTTTTTTAAATGGTTAATCGGATTCATATGGATTTCACCTAAGACATTAAAAAAAGGTATATTTTACTTTGATTTAAAAATTTAAAATTGTATGAGAGAAGCTCGAAGTTACTTGAGAATTTAGTTACCTTGCCAGAGATTACACTGTTAGCAACTCAACAGTATGTGTAAGTGATGGATTTGTGAATTACACTGATTTGATCATTTCACATGGTAAACAAATACTAAAACATCACATTGTATCCCATGTATACAATTACGACTTGTCATCAGGATCTTGATTTGAAAATGAGTTCTTCCTCACAAATGTCCTGTGCTCCCCTCTCTCCCTCACCTCCCACCCCATGGTCAGTCTGATATTGATCACCAATGAGCTTTAACTCTGCCTTTTCTTCAGTAAAACACTCATCGACATGGAAAAGAGATCAAATCTTTATTAATCAGAAAAGTCAGGATTGGAAAGGATAGAATTATATTTTGAGAGGAAGTTGATGAACGTATAACTTCTGTCTCTTCAAGAACACCGAAACATAGCTAAGTACTGTGGAGAAAAAAGAGAGAGGTTGGAGTTGGTGTCATCGTGTGTCCCCCTGCAAGGATCAGTGTCACAGTCTGGTCACCAAATGGACCATCATTCCCCACCACCCCCTTGGGAGATCTGGCCTACCTCCAATAACTAAACAGTGGGTCAGGAGAAGGACAGAGGAGCACAAGACATCGGTGGCCTAAGAAGGGTGTAAGTATTTCTCTTTCACCCTCCAGTTAAATATTCCATTATTGTGTTAAAGACCACATGAGTTCTGCAGTCTATTATTTGAACAAAATGTATTAAATTATTTTCAGTGTTAAGAAGGTTGTTAAAAATGGGCAGTCTTCTAATGTAGAGAGAGGGTCATTTGGAATAACTTAAAATTTAACATATATACATACACACACAGAATTAGCATGCACATGCCTTTTAATCCAGGGATTTTATTCAACTATTCCAATGGGGGTAAAAATAAACACCAACTCAAACATTTCCTCAAAGGTGAATGTTAAAAGGTGCCCTCTTGGACATGGTAGTATTGAAATATTTAAAACAATCAAATTATACTTTAATAGGGGAGCGGTGTATCATCCATATGATGAAATTTGGTAAAAGCATGCTGAAAGTAAGGCATGTTTATATATTCACACAGAAAATTGGTAAATGAAGATCTTGTCCTGAGTCACAGAGAATAGTATTATTCATTTGTGTTTTAAAGACCATAAAACATTTATAGTTGTGTAATTGCATACAATCAATCTGGAAGACACAACCTGAATGATGAGTTGTGTTTTCCACTGCCAAAGGGAAGAGAAAGTTGAAGCAGGAATGCTGACATTTGACTCTATGTTCATGCATGGCTTCAATGACTACGTGAATGTGTATTCATGCATTAATTGTGCAAATCAAAATAAACATTTAAAAATAAAAGTAACGCATGCATAGGAGCATAAATATTACACAAGATGTAAAAATTTACTAAAATGTGAAACTTGCCAACAATCCGCTGCAGAGGTGACCATTATTAACATGTCCTCATATGTATCTGTCCAGAGCTCTATGGAAACTGTTTAAACATGCTTGTGTTTTTTGACATTGGCTGCCTCCTAACATAACACATCCTCAACATTTTCATGTCACTACATGCCAACCTTCATGTCTATTTTTAGTGCTCTATTTTCCTCCGCTTCTTATCATTCAGTTATAACTGAGGAGTATATTGGCTGTGTTGGGTCACCGTGAGAATGGAAATTCTACAGGCTGGAAATAGCTGGGTCAAAGGGCACGCCTGGTGATTGACAAGGAGGGTCAAGGGGTCTCCGTCCACGGGTAGCAGGCACAAACAGAGACTCTGTCTTCTCCTTTGACGTCTTAGTCTCCAGGCAGGCTTCCTTCTACACCCCATTCATCCTGTCTCATTTTTCCACCTACTTTTAATTAATATTATCTTTTATTTTATATAGCATTGTACTCCACCTTTAAAGTCTTTTGTAAAAAACAAAAACAAAAAAAGAGGCCGGGCTTGGTGGTTCAGCCTGTAACCCAGCATTTTGGGAGGCAGTGGCGAGAGGATTGCCTGAACCTAGGGGTCTGAGACCAGCCTGGACAACTTAGCAAGATCTCATCTCTACAATAAATCAAAAAATTAGCAGGGCATGGTGGTGCGTGCCTGTAGTTCCAGCTACTTGGAAGGCTGAGGCAGAAGGATTGCCGGAGCCCAGCAGGTCGACGCTGGGGTGGCCATGAGCATGCCACTGCACTCCAGCCTGGGTGACAGAGTGAGACTCCAACTCAAAACAAAAACAAAAACAAAACAACAACAACAGCAAAAAGAAAAGCAAGGGAGAGAGGAGAAAGAGAGAAAAGAGAAGTGAGAAAAAAGGACAAACACACTTATGCTTAATCTGTAGCAGGCATTGCTCTGAGCACTTTGTTGAATCAAACCTGACCTTTACACCCACCCTATGAGGTAAGTCCAATGAATCACACCCATCTTTATGACCACTGTCGACGGTTATGATTGGTTCCCTACAAAATGTTCATTGTATGAATAAGAAGATAAGAAGGCGGGCTCTGAGAGGGGAAGGAGATGGTGAATTATAATTAGGCTTGGGCTCCAAGGGCCATCCTTTTTAGCTACTGCACAGTATGGCCTTTCAAAGTAGAAGCGGCAGGGGTGGAAGACAGAGTTACATGGAACATGCCTTATGAATGGGAGGGATAAACCTTCTGGACAACCTACCCTTGAACTTAGGTCTTCAGTATCATGGACAACGTAATTAACAGAACTAACCTTGTCACAGTCACCCTGGTTTGATAGCTTTTTCTTTACCATACTTTGTAGATATTGCATTTGTTTGCAAACTGAAGGCTGTGGCAACCCTGTGTCGAGAAAATCTATGGGTGCCGTTTTTCCAACGACGTGTGCTCACTTTGTGTCTCTGTGTCACATTTTGGTAATTCTTGAAAATTTTCAGACTCCTTCATTATTATTCTATCTGTGATGATGGTCTGTGATCAGTGATCTTTGCTCTGTGGCAATCGTTTTGGGAGTGCCCTGAGCCACGCCCATAAAAGGGCACATTTAATCAACGCATGTTGATGTATTTGGACTACTCCTCCCACTGGCCAATCTCTGTCCCTCTCCCTCTCCTTGGGTCTTCCCAGTCCCTGAGACACCATGATATTGAAAGTAGGCCTTAGCCGGGCTCGGTGGCTCAGCCTGTAATCCCGCGCCTTTGGGAGGCGGAGGTGAGTGGATTGCCTGAGCCCGTGGGTTCGAGACCTGCCTGGGCAAGCAAGACCTCATCTCTACAATAAATCAAAAAATCAGCCGGGCGTGGTAGCGCGCGCCTATAGCTCCAGCTACTTGGAAGGCTGAGGCGGAAGGATCGCCGGAGCCCAGCAGGTCGAGGCTGCAGTGGCCGGGAGCGGCCACTGCACTCCAATCTGGGTGACGGAGTAAGACTCCAACTCAACAAAAAAAAAAAAAAAAAAAAAAGAGAAAGTAGGCCTTGATAACCCCACAAGGGCCTCCCAGTGTTCACGTGAAAGGAAGAGTTGCATGTTTCTCACTTTCAATCAAAAGTTAGAAATGATTGACCTTAGCTAGGAAAGCACGTCACAAGCTGAGAAAGACCTACAGCTAGGCCTCTTGTGCCAGTTAGCCAAGCTGTGAATACAAAGAAATAGTGCTTGAAGGAGATGAAAGGTGCCACTCCAGTGGACACACAAAGATGATAAAACGAAACGACCTTACTGTTGATATGAAGAAAATTTAATTGGCCTGGATAGAAGATCAAGTCAGCCACATTCCCTAAAGCCAAAGCCTAATCCAGATCAAGGCCCTAACTCGCTTCAATTCCATGAAGGCTGAGAGAGGCCAGGGAGCTGCAGAGAAAAAACTGGAAGCTGGCGGAGCTTGGCTCATGAGGTTTAAGGAAAGAAACGTCTCCATAACCTAAAGTGCAAGGTGATGCGGCAAGAGCTGATGGAGAAGCCGCAGCAAGGCATCCAGAAGGTCTGGCTGTGATCACTGATGAAGGTGGCCGCACTCAACAACAGATTTTCGGTACAGACAAGACAGTCTTCTGTTGGAAGAAGATGCCATCCAGGACTCCCATAGCAAGAGAGGAGAAGTCGATGACTGGCTTCAAAGTTTCAAAGAATAGGCCAACTCTTCTGTTAGCAACTAATACCACTGGTGACTTTAAGTGGAAGCCCGTGCTCACTGACCATTCTGAAAATCCTAGGGCCCTTGGAATGATGCTAATTCTACTCCTTCTAAGCTCTACAAATGGAACAACAAAGCCTACATGACAGCACATCTGTGTACAGCAAGGTTTGGTGAATACACATATTTTTTGAGTCAGAGTCTCACTCTGTCGCCCAGGCTGGAGTACAGTGGCACGCTCACGGCCTCCGCAGCCTTGACCTGCAGGCGATCCTTCTACCTCAGCCTTCCAAGTAGCAGGAACTACAGGCATGCGCCACCACGCCCAGCTAATTTTTCTTGATTTATTGTAGAGACGAGGTCTCGCCAAGTTGCCCAGACTGGTCTTGAACCCGTGGGCTCAGGCAATCCTCTCACCTTGGCCTCCCAAAGTGCTGGGATTATAGGTGTGAGCCACTGTGCCCAGCCGGTTGCTAGCATTTTAAAGTGATAAAATATTTGTTAATTGAGTTGTGCATATTGATTTTGTAGACACGATGCTAAACACTTAACAGATCACAGTATAGTGTAGATGCACCATACAGTATAGTCATGTGACTCACTTTATTGTAATATTTGCCTGATTGCAGTCTAGAACTGCACCTGCAATATCTCCCAGGCGTGCCTGTGTTCTTATTTACTTGGCCACTAGGAAGCTCAGCTCCCACCACACACTCTCACCCTAAAGCCCAAACAGTCCTAACTGCTGACGTATCGCCCTGGATTTTCCTTGACTGATAATCCATTAATTTTATTTATCTATTTATTTATATTTTTGAGTCGGAGTCTCACTCCGTCCCTCAGGCTGGAGTGTGGTGGTGTGAGCCACTGCACCCCAGCTTGGTTTTCTCATTTTGAAATTGTTGACCAAATTTAAACCAAAAAACCAAAAGATGACTGATATCTTTTGACACCTGAACATTCTATGGGATCCAAATTTCAGGGTCCACAAACAAAATTGTATCGGGGCATAGCCGTATTTTTTTGTTTTTGTATGAGGAGGGACCCAAACAAACCTGGGATTTATTTATAAGAAATAGTGTGTTTGTTCTTTCATGTTTAAACTTCAGTCGCCCTCAATGTACTCTCTGTTTGATGTCATACACCTATTGGGACTTTTTTTCTACTGCTCAAAACAGTTTTTGAACTTGTCAATGTTGATGCATTTTAGTGCTTCTGCTGTTTTTTGTTTCACCTCGTCCACATTGGCTAAAGGTTTCTCTTTGAGGACTTTTTTTTTTAATCCAGGAAAACAAACCAAACAAAAGTCGCTCAGGGTGAGATCAGGTGAATAGGAAGGGTGGGGCATAGGGGTCATGCTGTTTTGGGTCAACAATTGCTGACCGCTCAGTGCCCTGTGAGGAGGTGCGCTCATAAATCACTCATCCTGAAGTGGACAAATGCCTCGAAAGAATCTCCCCCCAAAATTCACTGAATCTGAACGCAGCCTCTCACAACAAGGACACTCGCCCTGTCTCGTGCAGTACCACCACCCGCTAATGGTCCACGCTAGCTGGTCCACAGATGCCGATGGGTTCCTAGAACACTCACCTAGCGGGGATGCCTGTCCTACGAGGGGCCTGTCCTCCAAAGATTATTCCAGGTTTTGGGGGAGGTCTTTCCTTGTATTACTTGTGGCTGCTTTTATGCAACAGCAGAGCTGAGGATTCGCAACACCCCATGGCCCGCTAAGCCTAAAACACTTCGATGGGGCCCCTCACGGGAAATGTGTGCTCACCCCAATCCAAGCCATCACCAGCTGACCGAGGCCTCCACCTGCCCCTGCATGAATCCAGAGGACTCCCACGTTAAAAGAGCTGGAAGACCCCCACGGCCCCTGGCCCCAGCCATCTTACTTCTGAGGAGAACACTGCTTCCATTTTCTATCTTTGTTGTAATCGTGGGTCAATGAACACCAACTCCGGTTCAAAACATAGCCTTCCTTGGTGCATCTGTAAAAGATTTTTCCTCTGAAGATGAAGGGGAAGGCACACTGTGGGTCATCTGCTGGGAAAAAACGAGGGGGCATGGCAGAAGGAGAGCTGTGAATGTAGACCGTCTTAGAAGGAGTCATCGCTGAACTGACCACGCAAAATGATTTTCTGCCACTCTGGGCTGTTTTAGTAGCAGGTAAAATCATGTAATAGCCAGGCACAGTGGCTCACACCGTAATCCCAGCCCTTGGGGAGGCCGAGGCAGGAGGATTGCTTGAGGCCAGGAGTTTGAGACCAGCCTGGGCCCCATTAGCAAGACCTTATCTGTATAAAAAAAAGAGAAAAATTAGCCAGGTGTGGTGGCGCATGACTGTAGTTCCAGCTACTCCAGAGGCTAAGGCAGAAGCATCGTCAGAGCCCAGGAGGTAGAGGCTGCGGTGAGCCACGATGGTGCCACTGCACACCAGCTTGGGTGAGAGAGAGAGAGACCCCAACTAAAAAACAACACAAAACATAAAATCATCTGGTAAGGTCAGGATTCGAACTCAGGTCTATCTGACACCAGACACCACGTACCCAGCTGCTGTCGACCGCTCCTCGGGATGGCACTGAGGACAGCCCATCCAAGGATACTCACCATTCCGGGTGCAGTACCGCCACCTGCCTTTGAAGGTGCTGTCGAGAGAACACCAGTCAAAGTCACTGTGGAGGGAGATGCAGTTGTAGTAGATTCTGTCACCATAGGTAAACGGAAAGACACAGGGGTAGGGAGGAATTTCTGGAAAAGAGAAGATAGGCCGATGTCGGGCAAGCTTCCAAAGGAAACTGACTTCCAAATGTCCACCTCCGTGAGCTGCACCATGCCTGTGCACACATCACCTCCCATCCACTCGTGGCTGGTCTCACCGATGGCCTTCCCCGTGTGTGGCAGGAGACATGAGAGGTCACGGGAGGCCCCACTCAGCTCAGAATGGAGCCGCTGGAGTCATGGCTTCCTGTTCTTGGAAGTCCTCTGGCAACGACACGCCCGACTTTCCTAAGCCAAACCTTCTCATCTTTCTTTTTGAGTCAGAAGTCTTGCTCTGTCGCCCAGGCTGGAGTGCAGTGGCACAGTCCTGGAGCCTCGACCTCCGGGGCTCAGGCGATCCTCCCGCCTCAGCCTCTCAAGTAGCTGGGAACACAGGTGCGCGCCACCATGCCTGGCTCCTTTTTTTATTTCTTACAGAGACGAGGTCTCGCCAAGTTGCCCACGCTGGTCTCCAACTCCTGGGCTCAAGCAATCCTCCCGCCTCGGCCTCCCAAAGTGCTGGGATTCCAGGTGTGAGCCACCGTACCCATCCTAATTACTTATTATTAGTCATTACTACTTATTTTGATAAAAAGCTATGATATAGCTTGCTCTGTGCTGGACATGTTGTGCACAATTTGCAGACATTAACGCATTTAATGACATCCTTCACTAGCCCAATGAACTCGGGACTGTGATTGGGTTGTTGGATAGATTTGGAGACTTGAGCACCAAGAGTCTGAGACACTTGCTAATAGACAGCAAAGCCAATTCACAACCAGACTGTCGGGGTGCGGGGACGGTGCTCCTCCCTGCTGGGCGTGGACAAGAGCAGATGCACCGTTGTTGTTGGTGCCGGCATCCCACCGTGGCTGCTAGTTCGCCTCTCCCTGTGGGAGAGGGCAGCCATGGGTCCTGCCGATGCTGCCCCCTCCTCAGGTCGTCTTTGTCCTCAGCACGAGACCCTCCCTGAGAAACCCTGCTCTCCACTGCTCTGCAAATAGCTTCCTTTGGACCCCAGAACCTAGATGGCAGAGGGGCCACATTTCCCACTCTACAGTGACTCCAGGCTATGTTGGTTCGATCCCAACCAAGGAGTGGGTGACTGAAATACTTACAGACCCACAGACACTTTGCAACCAAGCTTTCTTTCACCAGATTGAGTCTCGTCCAAAGTATTCCCACGTCTCTGTTTTTCTCTTGAAATTCCTTACTTTTTGACAGCCATAGATGAACATTGAGCGCCAGTTGTCCACATGTGGCTGTGGTTCGCATCTTCCGAGGATAGAGACACATACACAAAGTTATCTATGGTGAATGTGGGTTATTCCTGGAGTTTTCGCCTAACAAGGGATGCACAGATCACGCGTGCGATTCCAGTTATACGACACATCCAGAAAAGACCAGTCCTCGGTGACAGAGCATAGATGAGTGGTTGCTTAGGGCTGGGGGTGGGGAATGGGACCTGGATGAGAATGTTCTGAAATTGCCTTCTGATGATATTTTCACAACTCTGTAAACTGACTAATAATCACTGAATGGTACCCTTGCAATGGGTGAATTTTATGGCGTGTAGATTGTACCTTGTTAAGGCTGTTACATTTAATCAGACAAGCCAGCGACCAAAAATACAAGTGCTTTTTTTCAGAAGTTGGACTCCTAGAAGTTGGGAGCAGAATGGTGGATACCAGAAGCTAAGAGGTGGGGGGAGGGGAGACGTTCAGAGGGTACAAAGTTTCAGTTAGACGGCAGGAATAAAATCGATTGATTGTTTGATTGATTTAGAGTCAGGGTCTCACTCTGTCTCCAAGCTGGAGTGCCATGGCACAATCATAGCCTCCAAATCCTGGGCTCAGGCGATCCTCCTGGCTCAGCCTTCTGAGTACCTGGGACTACAGGGTTACCCCACCACATCCGGCTAGTTTTTCACAATTTTTTTTGTAGAGACAGGGTCTTGATGTGTTGCCCAGTCTTGGAATAAATCTTAGAGACCTATTTTAGAGATCATGGTTAACTTCAAAATTGTAAAAAGAGTAGATGGTAAATATCCCCACCACAAAAAACGATAAGTATGTGAGGTGATGGATGTGCTCATTAGCCTGACTTAATCAGTCCACATTGTAAAAAATACATCGAGGCTTCACATTTTACACCCTATGTATATACAATTATTATTTGTCAATTAAAAATAAAACAAAATGAACAAACAAAAAACCCCTCCACAAACATTAGGGTTGGGGTTTTTTTGTTGTTTGTTTTTTATGACGGGCAGATTGCCAGTCTGCTCCCATGAGCTTTGCATGATGTTGGCTTTCATGGAGAAGAGTAGCAGAGGCCATCTCAGATAACTAACTGAACTTGGATAGAAATATACGATTTGGCTGCCACGAGCAGGGAGAGCCTTTCCCTCCAAAGGAACTTTCAGGAATCGGATCTGGCTGAAGGCGTGGGAACACTCAGACGCTAACACGTAAACAGAGGGTCTTCCTACCTTGCGTCGGGGGCTGTAAGTGGGCAACCAAGTCTGAAAGAGAAAAAAAATGGGTATGATTTAGACCACCCCCCCCAAAATACACCATTCCCAGAACAATGGCTGGAAAAGCTCTCTGAAGTGCCCGTGGCCGACTGTTCTGCTGAGGAAGCATCTCCCATCTCTCACCTTGGACGACGGACCGGCACCTCCGACTGGGATCGTGTGTCCACCAAGAAAGCCCATGGATTCAGGTTTGAACTTGGCCTCTCCTAAGGCCTTTCTTGGAGTCAGAACAAATCCACCCTATCCACGCTACCCAGCTTCCACCTATGAAATCCCACAATTCTGAAGGTCAGAGGGAATATTCTAGCACCTTTTTTTTTTTTGAGTTGGAGTCTTACTCTGTTGCCCAGGCTGAAGTGCTGTGGCACACTCATGGCCACCGTAGCCTCGACCTGCTGGGTTCAGGTGATCCTTCTGCCTCAGCCTCCCAAGTAGCTGGGACTCCAGGTGTGTGCCACCACGCCCAGCTAATTTTTTAATTTATTATAGAGATAAGGTCTCATCAAGTTGTCCAGACTGGTCTAGAAAACTTACACTCAGGCAGCCCTTTCACCTCTGCCTCTCAAAGTGCTGGGATTACAGGTGTGAGCCACTGTACCTGGATACATTCTAGCTCTTACATTCCCAGAAGCATCAGTTTTTTTTTCTTCTAGAAAATGTCACTTTTGTATCATCCTTGAGCCTGATTTAGAGTGTCTGTCATACCAACACCACCCAGAGCCTCTCTCCAGCAACGCGAGCTCATGTTTGCCAGGCAATGGCTGAGTGCCCGTATTTGCCAAATTTGGAGGGAGCGATGAGAATTTATAACTCCCCCTCCCAATCCCAATGCCTCGACTTTTAAAGATGCCAAAACATGGGCACAAAGCAGCAAGTCTCCAGAGGGTTTGCGACAATCGACTTATGGGAACTGGCCTTAGGCACGAGGAATCTGACTTCACAGACTGTCCTGAGCCACCCGGCTGTGTGTTGTCAGCGCGTCCTGCAGGCTGTCCTTGACGAATGAACATGATGTCGAGATTACCTTGGAAGCGCCGCTTGCCTGTGCAAAAAAAGGAACTCCTCTCCTCTGTGCTGGACTTTCTCTAGCTTTGATACAGAGAAGGGAATTCACAGGTTGTTGGTCTTATTGATATATTATAATGATTTTTTTAAAATAAATTTTTTATTTTAAATATGTGGGGCAACAATTCAGGGTTAGGTATACAAATGCTCATTATATGATATGTTATTAATATATGTATATTATCGTGATGTACCACTTTGTAGATCCAGAGAGAAAGGCCACGAGAGGGAAATCTCTTGTTCAAAGCCACAGCTCTAAGGAGCAGTTTGGGAATTCTGGTTCCAGAAGCTGAGTTTCTACACCAGTCCTGCCTCATGGGGACGCTGCCACAAAGCCAAACCTCCCCCCAGTGCAGCTGGCGAGTGGCAGTCACTTGAGGTTAAAGTCACAGGTGATGGCCGGCTGTGGTGTCTCATGCCTGCAATCTCAGCTCTTTGGGAAGCCAACATAGGAGGATTGTTTCAGCCTAGGAGTTTGAGACCAACCTGGGCAACATACTGAGACCTCATCTCTACAGAAAATAAAAATATTAGCCGG
Source organism: Tarsius wallacei (assembly GCA_963574415.1). Taxonomy (NCBI): domain Eukaryota; kingdom Metazoa; phylum Chordata; class Mammalia; order Primates; family Tarsiidae; genus Tarsius; species Tarsius wallacei. The sequence continues at coordinate 484 of CAUYQG010019494.1, read as the reverse complement.
GCGTGGTGGCACATACCTGCAGTTCCAGCTACTTGGGAGGCTGAGGCAGGAGGATTGATTCAGCCTAGGAGTTTGAGACCAGCCCAGGCAATATAGTGAGACCTTGTCTGTATAGAAAATAAAAAGTTAAGCTGGCCATGGTGGTGCAAGCCTGTGGTCCCAGCTACTTGGGAGGCTGAGGCGGAAGGATCGTCTGAGCCCAGGAAGTTGAGGCTGCGGTGAGCTGTGATTGTGCCACTGTACTCCAGCCTGGGCAACAGAGTCTCTTAAAAAAAGTCACAGTGTTAAGATTTTGTAATAAATGCCAGGGTCAGAGGTGCCGCCGGGTGGGTTTTCTGCCTCATTCGTCACAGAGCTCTTGACTTTACCAGCATGACTGCTCATCTGTATAACCGTTCATCTTTATTGCCTTTATCTCTACAGTCTTCTCCTGGTTTTGCAGGTCAAAGAGCAGAGAGATTCTCTCATGTGTGTTTTGTCCACC
>CAUYQG010019493.1:0-25084 GCA_963574415.1 Tarsius wallacei | reverse complement strand
ATGAAAACTGTTTTACCCAAAATTTTGGTCTGCAGCCTTCATTAGATGACCTGTCAGGGTAAATAAAGTTTAATCATGAAAACAGGTCCCAGTATTGTCAGAAATATAATTTGGATTTAAATGTAATTTGGATCCAATTGTCTTTTATAAACTGTTGTGTTTGTATTACTATTGAAATTGTCCCTGAAATACACAGTATTTCTCTCATGCAGCCAGTAAAAGTCAAAAGGCAGGGAATTGGGAGGACAAAAAATTATTTCTGAATCTGGCATTCAGGGAGACAAGCCAATTTAGATACCAAGGTCAGCTCAGTTCCTCAGATTTTACAGTCTGCTTTTATAAGCATAAGCATTAAGGCTTGCTATTGATTAACATAAAACAATGTAACTGGCAAAACATTCTATAAGATTTCAACACAATTGCTTTCATCAGTAACACCCGTTTGCATATTCTTGGTATCCACTAATAGGAACTTGGAATTTATCAGTACTCTAAGCAAAATAATTAGTGGCATTTACTACAAAGTAAAACATTGTTCATTATCGTACATCATTAGCCAATGAGTACAACAAAACCAAAAAACAAAAGGTATACTAGTTACAGTTATGAGATTAATATAATTATATTTCCCACATTATTATTAACTATTAACTATTAATCATAAAATGAATAACGACCTTTTTTAAACTATATGATTACAATCATGGGGCCGGTGACTCATTCTGTTCCAGGAAGGGTCAGCACAGTCTTTAATTCTAAGGAATGTGGGTGTGTGCAGGGCAGTAATTCCAAGTAAATGTAATCTTGAGATTTCTTTAAGAGGGTCTCTGCATCACTATATCATTAATAAAACCCTAAAATGAAAGCCATAAGATCTTTAATTGTGTGTATATGTGTTTAGTTGTGTTTATGTGTATGTACATGTACTATGTTGTATGTTACATCTACATGGTAAACTCTGGAATAGTCAGTCATAAACTTCTTAAGGAATTCTATTTGCATTGGCTTAGACAAATTAGCATTTATACAAAATACATAATAATTAACCAAAATGTCTTTTACTTCATGTGGCTTAAGTAAATCTTTAATAAATAAGCTGCCTTTGAAATTATTGGCAAAATAAAAATAGAAATCTCTTCAAAATTGTCAACATACATTTTTACCTTGACTTAATGGTCAGATAGTTTTACATTTTTCTGACTTTTTTTTTGAGGTGTCTAGGTTTGACATAAAGTTTGTAAAGCTATCAACCTGACCTAAAATAGAATACTCTTTGTGCAATTCTTTGATAATTAAGGCTAATTAAATAATGTTGCTTTAATAAAAACAACTGTATCCTCTAAATTATCAAGCAAAACACCCACATATTTAACTTTAAGTTTCCTACTTAGGTGTACTCCTGATATTTATGAGCTATAAAATTGGCTAATAAGAAAATAACTTGAAATGATGACTAGCACCATCTCAAATTTCAGTTTTCATATGCAATTTAGGGAAACTGTTAAAAATTATGTAAACTAGATAAGTGCAAATGACATAAGCATTTATAAATACACATTGATGTAACTTAAAATCTTAAAGTTATGTTATATCAAATTAAATGATAAACATTCATTAAATATATGAGTCATTTCAAAATAAGATTTAAAAAACTGAAACAAAATGCTGATCATAAATATAAATTGTTTCTTGATTTTCTAAATTTTATAGAAAGACAATATATTTGGACTTATTGACATACAAAAAATTGTGTTATGGAAAAGCATGTTTTTTAAAATTATGAAATGGTTCTCATCTCTTATTTAAAGTCTTTCTAAAAATGAGTTTTCATATTAAAAATGCTACTGTAAAACTAAAAATAATGGATATCCTGTATTAGAATATTTTCTTAATGTATTGATTTGCTCTTAGTAAAATTGCAAAAGGTATTGATTTTTAATTGTGAATTCTCTTTCTTTTTATAACTGTCTTCTAAATTACAAGCCATTTTTATTTTTTGCCACATTTCTTTCTGAGATCTATTTAATTTCTCTAGTTGCAGGCTGAAAATGCTATTTTTTTTTAAATGGTGATTTTATTTCTTGTGGTAAAATTTTTCTTTTTGAAACTTCTCTGATTTATATGTTAAAACTTAATTTTTGTTGTATTTTGCTGCATATAATTTGCAGGTCAGACATTGTTGTCTTCAACTGTCATTCTTTCTCACCTAAAAAAGGTACTTATTTTCCTTGACTGCAGTAATTAACTTTTTCAACTTCTTATGAATTCTTATAATTGTTTTTTTCCTAGTTCTAATTCTGTTGTTATGATCTGATGCTGATTTTATTAAAGGTGTAGAAAAGAAATGTCTTTCTCCATAATAACTTGATTCTGTACTCTTGGATTTTTATTTTTTGATATGTCTGAATTGTGACCAAAAAACTTTCCATCTTTCCATGCTATTAGTAAGAGCCATGCACTCCTCTGCTTAAGATACTAGTTCTCTTGTTTATATTCCTTTATAATATATTGTACAATCACAACCCTCAACACACCTTTCCTTTTCATCAGGTTTGACTTCTGGCTTATCTGAATGAGCTTCCTATAAGAAGAAGCAATCAAACTGCAGAAGGTTTTCCTTTACCTTTTTAGGTAACTGGGTTAAAAAACAAAGATTTTGTATTTTATTAAGATAATTTCCTTTGTTGTTTTTATTAGGTTTTTGATTACTTGGAAAAACTGAGTTTTAAAAAGGTTAAGGTTTTTATATCCATGTAATTTTTAGCATTGTTTTTGAAGTCTTTGAGGTATCACTGTGATTATTTAAATTATGTATTTTACAGTGACCTGTGATTCTATTTTGGGCATGTGATTCTATTTTGACTCTTTTGGTATCTTTGGCAGACTTACATAAGATCAAAATCCTAAATTAACTCTTTCTGATCCAGCATTAACCTTTATATTTTTCAGATAAGACCCTGAAGAGCTTAAAAAAAGCATTATTTTGTACATAAAAATGATTAGGCTTATTTGTTAAACTGTATGAAAAGCATTGCCAAATGGTAAGAGATACTAATTTTTTCTTTTAGTTACATTTATGGGTATGTTATTGATATGGATTCCAAAAATTATAGAAATTCATGGAAATCTAATATGCTATCATTCATAGTTTTGGTTGTGATGTTAAGTCTTTTCTAATGATATACTGTACAAATATGTTATACTGTGACTATTCTAAAGACTATATCAAATTCATAAAGGTCTGATGGTCCTGATGTGACTCTATCAGTCATGCTCCTGGTTGTTATTTTAAAATGTACATGTAGTAGAAATAACTGCAATTCCTTTTCAGTTTTAAACTTTCATTGTATCTTTAAACATGGCTATTCTAAGTTTTTGTCATTCACAGTTGTTTTGCATTTACTCTAAAAACATTTGCAAACTGTTATAGCTCAAAATTGTTTCTCATGGAAAAGACTTCAATAAACACTCTTGAACATAGATTTATTATACCTTTTAAAATAAATAGATTAAATAAAAATATCCAGGACTTTAATTTTAAAAACTGATAAGTTCATGGAACTGCTAATAAAAATGAACCAAAACAAAAAAGAAAAAAATAAATAAAATTAAGTAACTGATTATAATGCTTTTATTACTTTTATTTAAATGTTGTTTACTAAAGTTAAATGCTTTGTTTTTCACATTCAAAAACATTATCTCATAAGCTATCTATAATTTACAACAATTTTGTAAAGTATGCTTTTGTGAAAAAAGATCGAAGCATTTAATTTTTCTATCTATTGATTCCTCCAAAATTTAGAAATTTTCATTAGTATTCATATTTTTATAATAATATGATTATTTCAATGTCAGATAAAATTAAACACTGTACAACAGCATAAGATTAAAAACATTGGTTATATTTCCAAGGTTTTGTTTTGAAAATCATATTTGAGAATTAACATAAAATGGCTTGCTTCAAGGTTCCCTGTCTTACAAGTGAATAAATAATATTTTTCAGTTTCTGTCAAGTCAAAGAACCTTAGGAACATAAGTAAAATCTAAAGCTTGCCTTGGTTTGGCTATCTAGCTTCAAGAGGTTTTTAAACCTGCAGTTCCCAGATGATCAATATAAAATTATCTTTCTAAAGAAAAAAATATCTTTCTAAAGAAAAACTGTAATATACTTCTTGTTAGATTGCAGTTCCACATATTATTTTTAGGTTCTTGTTATCTACCTGTAGATTGGATGAGGTACTGAATTCTCCCAACTTTCTGCAACATTTCTCTATAACTCTTCTACTGAAAACCAAAGCTGCTTTGTTCCTAAAGCTTTGTAAGTTGAAATTAGATAGATTTTAAGGAACAATTTCAATGTCAGATAAAATTATACACAGGAACAAGGCTCATTTCTGATGTATAAGCCACACAAAAATCTCATAAAACCACCTGCTGTCAGTACCAGAGACGTTCAAAGTACAAATTAGGAAAATAGGTTTTGTCACACTGTAGACAGGTTTTCCCAAGACATTGGAATAAAACTCCAAATTATAATAAGACTCTTAACCCATTTAATGTCACTATTTTACTTGGCAAGATAATTGTGTACCTGAAATTTTATAGTTAGTCGCCTGCTGGTAACAACATATCTAACCTTAGAAATCCTTTACTATCCTAAGAAAATGTGTCTGGTGTTGCTTATACCATGCTTATACCACATGCTATACCTGAATAAATTACTTTGGGAAATTTGAGACCCATACAAAACAGGCCACATAAATACAATCTCACCTAATTCCCTATGGTCATTTAATTTATTCATTAGACTCTCTTTTAGCCTAGGTTCATGACTCAAAACTATTATAATACCTGGAATTGTCATATTACTATTAATTTTACTTTTTATTTTCCTTTTTAAACTTTGTATCTGTTATTTGTTAAATTTCTGTAGACGTGTAACTCAAAAAATGTTGGCCCAGCACTTTGAGATGACAGCAAAAGATTATGAAACAGATAAAATCCAACCTAATAGTGAATTCCAGGTAGACTTATCCTGACAGTCTCTTTTCAAATTTCCCTGTTAATCAATGTTAAAAGAGTTTTTAACAATGACTCCTAATCACTAATTACTGCCTCTGAAGTAGGAAGAGACCATCAAAGGCACAGGTTCATCTCCACACTGAGGGACATCAAAAGCTAAGTACAGGCTGCTTGATCAGTGATGCTTTTGTAGAAAGATCTTGATGAAAAGAAGGAAATGTGAAAATTGTCCAAATCAAAAGGAAGTCCCTAGTGTTTTTTCAAAAAATCTGACAAATAGAGTTGAGGAAGGCCATGAAGAGAGAATTGTCATGCTTGCATGCCTGATAACAAAATTATCTCAAAAAATTGTAAAAACTGTAGCTTTGCACAAAAGGCCAGCCATCACAATCTTACACAAAAAATACTTCTACAAGGACATCTGCCCAGTAATTGCCTAGCTGTGAATAGAAATAACACTTGTTATTGACATTTGTAGCCAAAGATAATAATTTCAAAAGCAATTTTGCAATTCTCCTCACTTTTTTTCTTTAAAAATCTTTGTCTTCTTTTACCTCCCTGAATATAAACATAGCTTTCTATGACACATTTATCTATTGCAATGCTGTATTCCTGGGTAAATATCTTTTTTTTAAGAGAATCTCTCTTTCTGTTTGTTATTTAGATTGACATATTATTAATTATTATATTTATTATTAGTTCTATTTATTACAGAAGCCTTGTCTGCATTATCGTGTTGTGAAAACTTAAGGAGTTAACAAATATAAAGATGTGTTGCTTAGGATTATAAATTTTAAATGAGGAACTATAAGCAGATTTACATTTGAGTTCTGATAGCAACAATTTATATAGTTGCAACCCTGGAAAGGTTATTTAAATTTCCCTAATATCATTTTTCTTATCCATTAAATGGGATAAAAATTTCTTTATATAATTATTAAAAATTTAAAGAAGTTATTGTATATAAAGTGCTTTATATGTTGTCTATCTTATAAAAATTTATCATAGAATGTTACACAGATATAAAGCACTCACATTGCGTTTTTATGTAAAACATTGCAATGGATTAAATTTGTATTCACTATCGGCCCAATGACACTTTGATGTACTTTCTCTTATCAGCATTCTCTTCTTTAACCCATCACTAGTAGATTTTGTCCAATAGTCCCTCTTTTCCTTAATTTTGTATAAAGGAAGTTTTTAGGTTATGATACAAAAAATATTAAAATAAATTTGCTTAGGAAGCTGAGCATATTAGCTGGCTAGTACCCACTGCCAGGTATCATGGTTTTTTTGTCCCAAAGAATAAATGCAAAAGTCATCTCATCAAGGCATTCTCTTTATCAATGTACATAAGTGGGTATCAGGGGAAACATTAGGGAAATGTATGCCCTATTTTTCTGTGTGTGTTCCAAGGTGAATTATGACCAATTTTCCAGTAAGAAGAATTATACAGTTTTATGTAGTTTTTATAAAAGTCTCAAAAAGACATGAACCCAATTAAAGTTAATTATGTTTTCTAAGTAATGAACTTTAGAGCAGAAAACGTATCATAAAGTAAAAAACAAAACAAAACAACAACAAAAAAACTTTTAGCCAAAATTGTTAAATACAAAATTTTACACTTAGAGATATGCTTTCATTGTCAGGAATTTTTCTCAACAATTCCATATGCCTTTATACTTTCTTAAATAATATCAAACTGACAAATTGTTTAAACTTTTCTTGATGTTTTTGGCTGTTAGACTAGTAATCTCTGCTACTTCATTATCTGCCTCAGTTGCTCTTGAGATATTAACAAGGATCTTTTTTGCTGTTGTTTGTGGTTTCTGATGGTTGCTTGTTTGTTAGTGCATTTGTTTTTGTTTGTTTCCCTTGTATTTGCCTGTATTGCTAATTGCTTTTTTTGATAACTACTAGTGTAAAATTTTACTTCTCTTTGAGATGTCTCAGTAGTTTTAGAAATTAAAATAGAAAGATGATGATTATATCTCAAAAGTGGCTCTTAAGTAGTTATATATTACTATGTAAATAGCTATTGTCCTGGTTATAAGGAACTGTTACAACTTTTCATCTCTTTTTAACATATGAATTAAGAAACTCACCTAAAATTTTCAGCAACACCACATCTCAACAGAATTCAAATCTGCCTATCACAGAATCTTTTATGTTGGCGTCTTGATGCCCAGGGTTGTAGATTCCTGCATACACTCAGGATTTCACAGCATAGGGAATAACTAACAAGCCAGGAAACTAAATAGGATGTGGATAAATTGGAGATAATTATTCAGATGGAAAATGAAGTTTTGGAATAGAGTTATACGATTAAAAATTCATTTAGTCATAATTTTTATTCTCATTCTTTCTTACTTTGTAGAAGCTAAAGTAAAACATGTAACATATATGGCATATACATATTCATATGTACACATTTGCATAATAAAGCATGTATGTCCTTTCATACTGGTATTTTTGTTGTAGTATGTTGACTATCTTTCTTTTGGCCCTTCATATCCATTCCCCACCCTTCTAACTTCCTTTTTGCATCCAGGATGCTCATCTGTATTAACTGCATCAGTAGCCTCTCTGCTTTCTGTCTACTTAGTGGGTTTAGTCAATGAGTATCACTTGCAGAGAGGAGAGTGAGGGCAGAAGGTTTCCCCCCAGACTCCTTACCTGCAGAGATGGCACTGCAGGTTGATCCCTGGCATTCAGGTGATCCTTTCCTTTTTTTTTAAGAAAGAAAAGTTTATATAAAAGTAAATTAGAGAGAGAGAAGGGAGAAAGAAGAGTCACCTCTACAAGGTGGGGAGGGGACCAAAGCCAGGAAGCATGGCGACAGCCATAGCTCAAAGAGAACATGGCCACACCAGAGTCTAGCAAGGCAATGGCCAGGTGACCCTCTTTCAAAGCTCTCCTGTACTCATATCCTTTCCTTCTTCTTGTGCTTGTAGGGATAGAGTTGATAACAGCTCTTAGAAGTTATTAGTCTTTCGATATATTAGTCAATGTTCTCCAAAAAGACAGAACCAATGATAGACACACACACACACATACCTTATTAGAGAAATTGACTTACATCATACACACACACACACTCACACACACATAAATTAACACAGATTATTAGAGAAATAATTATAATTAGTATATGATTATGGAGGCTAAGAAGTCCCTCAACTGGCCACAGGTAAACTGGAGATTCTGAGATGACTGTAGAGTGGCTCAGTCCAAGTCTGAAGGCCTGAGGACCCAAGGATCTACTGGCTTAAGTCCTGGAGTCCAAAGACTAGGGATCGTGAAGTTCAATGTTCTGGGACAGGAGAAGAGGATTGCATCTTAGTTCCAGGACAGAGAGAGAGACTAATTCACCTTCCCTGTGTTTTCATTACATCAGGGCCCCAGTACTCTCACATACATATCTCAAAATAATATTTTGCCACTTTTCTGAGTATTCTTTAGTCTAGTCAAGCTGACATCTAAAGTTAACCATCATATAAGGTAATCATACAGTTCCCTGGGAATTATCAATAACACACATGTTATTTTGCCATATTCTTTATATTAAGCCCTCTTCAAATGAAACAATTTACACAGCCAGCTTTAATTGCCATGCTCCTGACTGACACTGGTCCTATGAGTAGTCCAAGAAGATAAACATTCAAATAGAATTGGATTGTTTACATATTTGAAAATTAGGTGGAGAAACCAGTAGTGGGAAGAAATGAGACACAGAAAGTCTATGATTTTCAGTGGAAACCAGCTTACTTTATTTTTATTCTTGATTTTTTTAGAGACAGTCTCTCCCTCTTTCAGCCAGACTAGAGTGCAATGGCATGATCATAGCTCACTGAAGCCTCAAACTCCTGGGCTTAAGGAATTTTCCTTCCTCAGTTTCCTGAGTAGCTGGGAAGACAGATGCTTATCACCATTCTTGGTTAATTTTTGTACTTTTTTTTTCTTAAAAAAAATTTGTAGAGATGAGGTCTCATTATATTGCCCTGGGTGGTCTCAACTTCCTGGTCTCAAGTGATCTTCTTGCTTCAGCATCTCAAAGCACTGGGATTACTGGCATGAGCCACCATTTCAGGTGAGTTTACTTAAATGATCACCAGTGACACTATGGTATGAAAGGCAGATCAAGCACAAAGCATCAAGAGATCAATTGCTGTGACAAAAAGCATGAATATAAAGATTACAAATATTATGAGGTGAGTTGGCTAAGCTGAAATTTAAGCCTATGACTATCCAACTGAAACAGCAAACTGAGATGTTCTCATCTTTTTTTGGTCCTTGGAAAAATATAGTTGAAAACAAATGGTATGACCTGAGTGCTGGCAATTTGAAATTGCAACTCAAATGAATCTTGAACTTTAATGGGAAAATACAAGTACTAGTTGGAAAGATGTGAGGACCTGAAATACAGAATGGGGGAATTTGGGCAGAGGAAAACAAATATGAGAATTTTGAACATCAAATCCTTCTGAACCTATTTTCAGAAACAAATAGTTTTCTATTATCATCTGAGACAACACTTTCCCTATATGAGCACCTTTTATTGACTGTGGCTGGCAGAATTGTTCACATGCTGTTGCAATTCTTCTTAATGCTCGATGCCATTACTCTACATTGCTTTGGGCTCACGGTAAAACTTAAAAATCAACATAGCATAAATGGTGAGATACTAAATTTGACCTGATGACATTTACAGGACCTCATCAATTTTGTTATGGCAAGTTGTTGGGAGCCGGCCACGGAGGCCCACTGAGCGTCAGGGACCAGGGAGGGCCGTTGACCTCAAGACCACTAGGATGCATTCGGGAGCTGTTGACCCCATTTCCTCCCCCTTTCTACTTAGCACTATAACCAGAATAAGCTCCTGTAAGTTCAAACATAATAACTCTGAGACCAGACAAACTAACTTTAGAAGCTCATTGTTCCCATTCTTCCACAAACTGTGGTTTTGGCTTTCACACAACTTACAATTCAAACTCGGGTCACATCTAAGAGACTTAGTATTGGCCACAGGCTTCTGGGTCGTGATTTTAGGATTTATTGAAGTTGAGTAAGGTGTAAGTTGTAGAATATAGTTTTAGAAATGTAAGTTTAGACAGCCATTTTGTTGAAAGAATGAGGCTAGTTTACTTACAGGTAGCCCACTGTGAACTTTGGACTGGGCCACATTCCAAACATTCTGGGATGGGCCACTTTAGCTTGTAAAGTAAGTATTTAAGTTTCTATAGAATCATTTAACTTGGTATTAGTATAAATCAGCATAGGATGAAAAAGGTTTGTAGGATAGGTCAGTTATGGATTAAGGTTAACGTTTGTTATGGGATTTTTAGATTATCGTTTAACTTGGTATTAATATAAATTAGCTTAGGATGAAAAGGGTTTATAGGCAGTCATGGATTAAGGTTAACATCTGTTATGGGATTTTCTTCCTCATACCTGAAAGAATATCTGGTGGGTGGGGGACGCCCCTCACACACCTGGCTTTGTGTTCACGTGAAGGGTGTGTGAGTCTGACTGTGCAAATTTGGGTATAAAAGCCCACTGTGAATTATCAATAAAGGCTTCTGCACTAGACGGGAATCCAGTTTCTCTCTTTCTCTCCCTCTCTCTCTTTCCCCCTTCTCTCTTTTTCCCCAAACGCCAACGCTGTCTCCACCTTTGGGAACCCCTGGACTTTGCAGGAGCAGGACTCCGGCAATGAACCCCTAGCTAGACTGACCAAGAAAAAGAAGAAAAGCCCCAATAAACACAATTGGAAAAGCAAAAGATCAAATCACAACTGACCCTGGAGAAATGCAAAAGATACCAGAGATTACTATGTACACTTTTATGGAAACAAACTTGAAAATATAAATGAAATGGAGGACTGTCTAATGTCACAAACCTCTAAAGGCTGAAACAAGAAGAAATTGAGACCCTAAATAGAGCAATAACAACCCAGGAAATTGACTTCATCATAAGAAAACTATCTACAAAAGAAAGCCCTGGACCAGATAGCTTTCAGGTAGAATTCTACAAAACTTACAAAAAGGAGCTGTATGAGGTATGTGCCACACCAAGCATAGGTTGCACATACTTCAAAATAGTAAGAGCCATCCAAAATAAACCCACAGTCAACATGCTATAAACAGACAGAAATTGGAAACGTTTCCTCTGAAAGCTGGAACAAGACAAGACTGCCCACACTTACCCCTCCTGTTCAACATAGTGTTGGAAGTCACAGCTAGATCAGTCAGACAAGAGAAGGAAATCAGGGGTATCCAAATAGGAAAAGAGGAAGTTAAGATATTCCTCTTTGCAGCCAAGCTATGATCCTATATCTTGAAAACCCAAAAGATTCTGTCAAAAATCTCCTTGCACTGATAAAAGACTTTGGTAAAATCTCAGGGCATAAAATAAATGTGCAAAAGACAGTCACATTACTATACACCAACAATAAACAAATACAACCCCAAATAAAAAGCGCAGTCCCATTATCTGGGCATGGTAGCATGCACATGTAGTTCCAGCTACTTGTAAGACTGAGGAAGAAGGATCATCTGAGCCCAGCAGGTTGAGGTTATGGTGACTGTGAGTGTGCCACTGCCCATGCCTGGGCAACAGAGTAGACTCCCACTCAAAAAAAACAAAACAAAACAAAACAAAAGGAGCACAGTATCATTCATATAAACCATACAAAAAAATACCTTGGTATCTTCCTAACCAGAGAAATGAAATATCTTTACATAAAAACTACAAAACACTACTCAAAGTAATAAAAGATGACACAAACAAATGGAAAAATATTCCATGCTCATGGATTGGAAGAATCAACATTGTTAAGATGTCCATCCCACCAAAGGCAATCTACAAATTTAACCCAATACCCATTAAATTACCAGCATCATTAATCTCAAGCCTGGACACAACGCGGAATTCATATGGAAACATAAGCGACCATAAATAGCCAAAACAATCCTCAGTCAAAGAAATTAAGTGAGAGGTATTACACTGCCAGACTTTAAACTTTATTATAAGGCTGCAATAATCAAAACAGCCTGGTATTGGTACAAGAACAGACATATAGATCAATAGAACAATATAAAAATTCCTGGAAGCAAAACCTCAATTTCTCAACCAATTCATCTTTAACAAAGCCTCCACTAACAACCACCGAGGAGAGGAGAACCTATTCAGTAAATGGTGCTGGGAAAACTGGCTGACCACATGGAGAAGACTGAAACAGCACCTTTATTGGCCACCATACACAAAAATCAACTATAAATGGATCAAAGACCTAAACATAAAACTTCGAACTATAAGATCCTTAGAAAATACAGGAGACACCTTTATGGAAATTGGAACTGGCAACCAATTCCTTATCAAAACCCCAAATATCCGTGCCATAAGAGACAAGATAGACAAGAGGGACCTCATCAATCTGAATCGCTTCTGCAAAGTAAAAGAAATCATCAAGAGCATGGGGAGACAGCCCACAGAATGGGAAAAAACATTTCCCAACTATATTTCTGACAAAAGCATAACATCCAGAATCTACAAGGAACTCAAATGTGCCAAAAAGAAAAAAACAAACAGCCCTATTACAAAGTGGGCTTAAGGTATGAATAGACACTTCTCAAAATAAGACATTCAAGCAGCCAACAGATACATGAAAAAGTTCTCAGCCTATCTAATCATCAAATAAATGCAAATTAAAAGTACATTGATATACTATCTAACTCCAGTCAGGATGGCCATCATCAATAACTCAAAAAGCAACAGATACTGGATAGGATGCAGGGAAAAGGGAACTTCTACACTGTTGTTGGGAATGCAAACTAGTACAACCTCTGTGGAAAACAGTGTGGTGATTTCTAAAAGCTCTAAAAATTGATCACACATATGACCCAGTATTTCACATTTTGGGAATATAACTGGAGGAGCTCAGGTCATTCTACAAAAAAGATACCTGTGCGTGCATGTTTATTGCAGCACTATTCACAATAGTAAAAACATGGGACCAACCATGCTGCCCACCATAAGTAGACTGGATTAAAAAAATTGTGGTACATATACACAATGGAATATTACACAGCCATAAAGCAGGACAAAATTATGAAATTTTCAGCAACTTGAATGTATTTGGAGTCTGTAATACTCAGTGATCTATCGCAGAAACAAAGAGCTGAGTACCACATGTTCTCACTCATAAGTGGACCCTAAACAATTATCATATTACTATAAGAAAGTGACTGGGAGTAGTGGGAAACTGCCAGGGGAGGGAGGGGTGTCACACCTCATCAATAAGGGTAACTGATCTCAAACCATGCGAAGTGGGGACCAAAGTGAGGTACAAACTTTACCTGTACAATGACCATTTGTATACCTAATACTGAATTGTACCCCACATCTTTAAATTTTTAAAAAAGAAAATAAAATGGAGCAAAGGTTAAACATAAAATCCAGAAGTACTTGTTGGTTGTATACAAATACACCTTTCTTTCTTGCATCCAGAGTCTCATAATTACCTTGTAATTAAGGTATAAAACTTAATTACAAGATTAGTAGAGTTTGAGAGAAGGTTGAATTCTCAAACCTAACAGGTGTTCCACGCCAAAGTCACAGCCTTGATGAGGAAGAACTTGATCCCGAGACTGAGAAGGAGATATACAAATCCATGCAATCAATGCACTCGAAGGTCTTAAATCTCCAGATTTCACAGAACCCTTTAGGTCTAAAGAGGTCATCTAAACTTAGCTGTTGAAGTCTCTACTTCCTGCCATTGATTGAAGCTTATAAAGCACTTTCAGCCATATATGATGGCATATATTCCCTTAGTGTCTATCACTGCTATCTCTCCTGGTCACCATACAGATAACTAAGCCTAAATCTCATTATAACTGAGGCAGAAATGTCTGTTTCTTTTTAAAAAGGACATGTTCTACACGGAGATTGAAAAGTGGTTATGGGACTAAAACCTGAGGGTTCCAGTTAAAGAATAGTTATCTATATGAGAGGATTAAGCTATGTTACAGGATTTAATACTGTGGCAAGGGCACTGAAAAAATGGCATTAACATACTCCCAAAATGATTCTTGTTAGTTTTCAGAAAATGATTAACCAGATCTTTGTGATAGACAATAAAAGAACAAAAGACTCAGAGAAGTACATATGCTAGAGAACACATACTACATGAAGCAAGGAATCTCATCAGATTACTGCATTGAAGCACTAGAAGGTATTTGGTCAATGTAATAAGCAACAGACTGCAAAGTCATCATCATTAAAACATTCAGAGATAGAGCTGAGATCAAGGATGAAAATAGAAGTTGCTGTTGGAAAACTGTCATGACTTATACCAATAAAACAATAGAACATCAGAAAAAAGAAGTAGAGGCCAGATATCTTTACTGGACTTATTTTTCAAAAGCCAGATTTAAAAATTATTGAAATATGTCAAGCAACTCTCACGGCAGCCAGAAGAACCAGATCCACAGAATGTTATCTATATGCTTAATACAGCAGAGTATCTTCAAAGCAAAGTAGATGACATGCCAAAAGAGTACTGCTTAATCTATACAATCCAAAGCAACCAAGTTTAAGTAATCAGGAATCCGAGGCCTATCACTCTAGTAGAAAGTCGTAAACTCTTTCAATTTTCAAAGGAGAGGCCTCACTTCCAGAAGGAATAAACTTGCAACACTTCCTTCTCTGTCCCCTTCTCTTTCTTCTCTTTCTCTTCCTTCTTCTCTACCTCCTTCCTTCCTCTTCTCCTCCTTTTTTGCTAATGATTGTCATTATTTTTTAATAACTCTGTCCACTTGACTTCTCTGAAATATATTTCTCCCGTTCTTGTGCCTATATGGCTATTTCTCTGCAACTCTCATGGACTTTTTATGCCTCATCCTCAAACATTTATATTGTTTCCCATCTAACAGTTCTGCTTACTCTATCCTTAGCAGTTTTCTTACTGTACAATACTCTAACCTGACCATAATTCCCTTAGCCTCAGTACATTTTCCATCAATTTTTCTTTCCAAACTTCACAATCTATGTGATATAAACAAAGCCCTATCTATTTTTCCTTGAAACCCTGGTCTCCAGGCTCTTCTCTATATATTGGGTTCCTTCTGCCTATACACTATGACCCTTTGTTCCCAGTGTCTCATTCTTTATATCTGGCCTTTGCCTTCTAGTCATTTAGGCCTCATGTATTCTCACCCTCTTCATTATTACCACACCACTACCCCTTGTCCAGAAAACTTTGTTTTCTCTCTTCTTTTTATTTTCCTTTTATTCATCAGACTTAGCTTTCAAAAACAAGACCTGGACACAGATTAAAATGCTATTACTTTGTGTCAGTGGTGAAATTTCAGCACAGTAAGGATATATTTGAAAAGGGAAGCAAGGCAAGGTAAGAAGCAATGAATATGATGGTTACATCATCACACTGGCCAGCACTGAGAACAGGTACCCAGCAGCTATGTTTGCTCAGCACCTGCAATGACACTATAAAAGTTGCATGGAAAAATGTAATCTTAGTGTACTCTAAATGTGGTAGGAAAAAATGCAACTCAATCTGATAAGTTTTATAGTATTGTTTTCCATTGTTCAATGTTTTATGACACAGGATGCTAAAATTTGTACTCTTCTAGGTCATGGACTCTAATCATTCAGCAGCCTCTCAGGAGGCCCAATCTCATGCCCTGATGTTTTGTTTCAATTTGTTTCAAGTGAGTGTAGAGTGCTGAGGGAGAAAGGGGAGAAGGCAAGAAGAAGTGGGTGAGGAAATCTGAAAAGATGTTTGAGATATAAGTCCAATTATCTACCAAAATTTCCCATCCATCCCTCTAGATTTTTCTTTAAATCTGAAATAAATGAAGAATAAGAAATATATAATTGGTGAAAATTGTGAAAATAAAGTTTTAGAATACTTTAGAAGTATAATTGAAACTACTTTTACAGGTAAACCTTACTGAATAAAAAGTCTATCACATGTGCACATAACATAAATACTCAAACAATGATACATAACCTGAATTAAAGTACAAAGACAGAAAAAATAAACAAAGTGTTTATATCAATACAAACTTGTGTCTATAAACTCTAACAGAAAGTAAACATCTGACTCAGCAAAATGTTGTTCACATAACATAATATGATTTGATTATTGAACAGATAACCATCAAGGAAATTTTTTTCTGGCACCTAACAGCTCAGGGGGGAAAAACACTCTGTATATTATAATGACATAATTTTACAATGTATGGGCACCTAAGCTTAAATTACACATGAATATAGGCAGTAGTGTTGTATTATCCAGAAGAATACAATCTGTAGGAAGAACTACTGTTTGAAAACTTTGGTGGAGTTAGAAGAGTGAATAAAATTAATAATGGTTTGGGGTATAAATACAGAATTAAAACCAAGGATAGGTTATTGAGAACAACTGAGAATCTACAGGACTCCTTTTTGTTAATTATCTTTCCCATTTCTCTGGTCTCTGACATGTAGAAATAAACCAATGGTAGCAGAGTATGCAATTTGACAGTGAATTAGAATAGTAGCAACTATGACTAACTACCACTATTAGAAAAAATCTGTTTCTATTCTTTAAGCCTACAAGTGAGATGAGGCCATCAGTTTCAGAAGTAGAGAATGGTGTTTTCAACACATAATAAGCATTTTCTCTTCACAATCACTTAAAGATGAACATAGCATGTCAATGTATCATTTGCGTGTTTCATAAGTAAATTTGTATTTTGCTAACATTTTCATTTATATACATTTGTTTTTCTATTAAATAATACATTGTAAATTAAAAGGCAAGTTATCTATATTTGAAGTAGAAATAAACTCAAAAATTCTGACATATACTTCTCTTTCTGTCTTCCCTATCTGATACTAATGGTGTCAACCTATGTGCAGTTTTAAGCTAAGAAGCTTGGTTTGCAACACCTTGAAGAAAGAGGAAAATCTTCTTTTGCTCATTGTGTTGTTCTCAAGTTCAATATTGTTCATCAAAATGTGTTCAAGTAAATAAATAAAGAATATCACAACTAGTGGATAAATATTTTTATTGTGGTCCTTATTATACAATTGTAATAGACGCTAATATTCAAATTCTGAGTTTCATCAAAACAGTGAGAAAAGCAAGCTGGAATTATTTATGTAATTCTTGTATGCAAAAATATAAAATCTTTGTGTAGATAAAATAATGAAGGTACATATGATTGAGTGTGATTTATTATACATTTGCTCTTAAAACCTTGTAACGAGAAGCTAGTAATTAGATTTGTAACACATTATAAGATATCTGTGCTTACAAAAAAAAATCATGAAACTCCTTTATTGATATTGCTCTATTATTTAAGTCAGTTAGAGGAGACTGGTATAATTTTTAATTAAAAAAAAAACCTAGCATTGCTAGTGTAATGAGATTTGGTGCTATTTATGACTCTTCAGATTCAGAAACAAGATTATTGCATACCTTTTGTTTCTATGACTTTTACACGCATTAAGCTTCATTGAACCTCATATTATAGTACAGTCAAATGAATCATCAGACAAAAACATGTTGATGTGGATCAAAATTGCTATATATAAGACAACATTTGCCTCCACATTTAGTCTAGCATTCAAAAATAACTCTTGCTTAAACTTAGAAATGGGCTGCAGTTCCAAAACATGCGAGATAACCTTGGAAATAACTCTGGAATACATTGAGGTGTACAACAAACATTTATTCCTCATAGACTATAATAAAATTTCATACATACAATGAATGTCTGACAAATACCACAGCTGGAGTATTTTTCTTCTACTGCCATTGAAACAACAGTTTTGGAAATTGTCTTATTTAATTGCTTGTAACTAAGCAAAGTATATTTACGTATTAACAGAAAGATTTGGCATAATAATGACAACCCATGGTGTCCAACTGAATACTTTTAGAAATTATAAGAAAGCTCAACCTTTAGATATCTAAAAATGAAACCTGTCCTAGAATAAATTTAATAAGGAATGTGCAAATTCTTTCTGGAAAATGTATTAAATGAAATATTTGAAAATACTGTTATTAAAATGGTAATTCTCTAAATTAAGTTAAATCATGTTTTATTCCTAAACTAATATGTTAAAGGTTTTATTGCAGTTGTACAACATATTTATGTGAATATCAATTTATGAAGATAAAAGACTATAAAAAATTCTGAACAAAAAAGAGCATGAAGGTTAAATGTTGCATTGTCAAATATCAAAATATATAATAAAAAGAAAAATGAAATTATGGACTTTGCAACAGTGTGGATGGATTTCGAGTCTATAATACTCAGTGATTTATCACAAAAACAATTTCTGTGTCCTATATGTATTCACTCATAAATGGACACTGAACATTTATCATACATAATACTATAAGAAAGGGATTGGCAGTAAAGGGACACTGTCAGGGGAGGGAGGGGAGTGCATATAACATCAATAAGGGTACCCGAACTTTACCTTCATGATGACCACTTATATACCTAACCCTGAATTGTATCACACATCTTTAAAATAAAAATAAAATACCTAAATCTTTAAAATAAAAAATAATAAAAAGATAAATAATTAGAAACAATATAATTCTCTAAAATATAAGAAAGTTAATGGAGCAGAATATAAATTATTTCTCAAAATCTTCAGGTATATATCTATTTAACATAAAGATGGCACTGTGAATTAGTAAAGAAAGAATGAGACATTAATTAATTTACAAAAGTTTTTGTAAATTTGAAATAACTAACATCTTACCTGTGTTTATGTACTAGGATACATTTCAGATGGCTTGAAAAATTTAAGTGAATAAAAGAAAAATAAATAAATGAAAGACATTTATCACTAAGAAAATATTTACTTGATATTCAGTTTGGAAAAATCAAGATGCTATTTTAATATTTTTATTTATCTGCATAAATTATTAAAATGTGTATACATCTGGAAATATAATAAATTCAAATTAAATGACAAAGTAGAAAATAGTTACACAAATGACTTATGTATATAAATAATAACAAATATTTCTAATTCTGAATATATGTCTCTGTAGTTAAAAAAATACATCAAGAAATTAAATAGTTGCTGTTTTTGTCCTTCTTACAACACCTCTCTGATTCTCTGCAAACAGGAAATTTTCTACTCTTTTAAGGATTGGTGTGATTAAATTTTAGGTAATTGTACTGGTTTTTGGTTGCTGCCATAAGAAATGACTACATGTTTAGTGACATAAGACAACACAGATTTATTATCTTACAACTTTGCTGGTCAGTTATCTGAAATGGGTCTCAGTGGGCTACAGTCAAGATGCCAACAGGATTGCCTTCCTGTTTAAGCCTCTAGAGGAGAGTCTGGTTCTCCGCCTTTTTCAGCTTCTATTTTTTTTTTTTTTTTTTTGAGTTGGAGTCTCACTCTGTCACCCAGACTGGAGTGCAGTGGCCGCTCCCAGCCACTGCAGCCTCGACCTGCTGGGCTCCAGTGATTCGGCAATCCTTCCACCTCAGCCTTCCAAGTAGCTGGAACTACAGGTGTGCACTACCAAGCCCGCCTAATTTTTGATTTATTGTAGAGATGAGGTCTCGCCAAGTTGCCCAGGCAGGTCTCGAACCCGCGGACTTAGGCAATCCACTCACCTCAGCCTCCCAAAGCGCAGGATTACAGGCTGAGCCACTGAGCCCGGCGTTTTTCAGCTTCTAAAAGCCATCTGCCTTTCTTGGTCATGGAAACATGGAGGAAATCTTCAAAGCCAACAGAATATCATCTTCAAATCTCTCTCTAATTTTGACTGTAGTTTTATATCTTTTTTCCAGTTTAAATGACCCTTATCTATTAAACCCATTCTGATAATTCAGCACAATAAATCTACCTCAGGGTTTTTTTTTTATTTTTTTATTTTTTTGAGTTGGAGTCTCACTCTGTCGCCCAGACTGGAGTGCAGTGGCTGCTCCCGGCCACCGCAGCCTCGACCTGCTGGACTCTGGCGATCCTTCAGCCTCAGCCTTCCAAGTAGCTGGAACTGCAGGTGCACGCTACCATGCCCGCCTAATTTTTGATTATTGTACAGATGAGGTCTCGCCAAGTTGCCCAGGTGGGTCTCGAATCCGTGGGCTCAGGCAATCCACTCACTTGAGCCACTGAGCCCGGCTTCCCTCAAGGTTCTTAATCTTAATTGCATCTTTAAAGTTCTTTTTGTCATGGAAGGTAATATACACAAAGGCTACGAGGATTAGGTCACGGACATCTTTAGCAGAGGAGCATTATCCAGTCTTCAATATTTGTTGAATTTTTGACACTTATTTTTGTGTTTTCTGTCTTTCCATTTTCTCAAAAGAAAACACAATTTTTTAGTTATTTTATATAACTAAAAAAAAAGAGGAAAAATTTCAAGTGAAAAAATTTGCCCGGAATGTGTGTCCAGAGATTTACATTCTTAATATGGTCTATTCTGGTAACTCATTGGATTTTCTTAATATGGTCTATTCTGGTAACTCATTGGACAGTAACTTCAAGAATGTGCTATCTAAATTCTTAATGTGAAATTAGGGGATTTAAACTTAAAAGAATTCCTTCTTTCAGCTGAGAACTTAAAACTTGGACTAGAATTCTACGACTTTATGAGACTTTTCTGACCAGAATGACAGTGTAGGCAAAAAAACAAGGTAATGTTCTCCAACAGAACACTAAAGGCCCATTTAAAGTTGTTGCTAAGTCTGTTGGGTGCTATTTGGGATGCTTTCTCTGTGCTTTCCATGTTTACTTGTATTGTGGATAATTAAAATCTACACATAATACAAAATTCATTTACTCAGATGATACTAACACAGCAACTACTTTATTTTAGACATGGTGTTAGGGGATTGCTTCTACGTCATAAGCAATATGAATAGAGAAGATGTACACCATTGAAAGGTAAGCATAAAGATGAAACATATTTCTGTCCCACAAGAAGCTTAAACTTTTATTGGGCAGAAGGAATGGCCACTTCCTTGAAGGCAAAGATGATTTTATTGGATTTTCTGTGCCCGGTTCCTTCCAGCACTCTTCGTCCATTGCCTTTCTAGACCACTGTCATCAAGAATGATGATGACAAGGAAGTTCTATGCTACTTCTTTGCCTAGTTCTGTTTTTGTATGAAAATGGTCTACTTATTATATCCAGTTGGATGTGTAAAAGGAAGCCATAACTCAACATGTTCAAAATTCAATCATTCAGTCATGATGTTTCTCTTCAATTACAGTTCTCTTCCTATATTTCTAATTTCAGTGAGTTAAACCCTTATTGATCCACTTATATAGTCAGAACCTTATAAGTTATTCTTCATATTTACTCTCCCACTCTCACTCTATAAGTCATGGTACCAGCAGGAAACAGAAAGCAGACCATATTTTAAATAATTCCAAAATATATGAATTGCAGGGGTCTTATGAAGTATGGAGAGGATGTAGGGCTACCAGGAGGATTAGTACAGTACCTGATGGCCCTTTACCACCTCTATTAAAAAAAAGTCTCTGGAATCTAGAAGAACATTCCTGTAGTCCTGCTGCCTTGAAAGAAGCAGTAATTTTGATTGAGAATACAGCCTTCCAAGGTGACTCTGCAGGGAGTCAGAAAAATAAATATTCATTGTCTTACATACTCTGTTTTCCTGTTGATACTTCTGTTACTGAACCCTACCGGAAGTCAAAAACAAGTCAACCGTTGATGTGATCTGTACACGTCAGCCTCCCATGAATGAGAGGAGAATAGAGAAGACAGGAGAGTGGATCTAGAGAACAGATTAAATATAGTGCTAGATATCATCTCTCTACCACCAAACCTTGTAAATATGTGTATTTAATCTATCAACCTCTCGCTATCTTCCTTAACGCCACCACCACCACAGTGCAACTATTATAATTTTTGATGTTTAAAGTAGTTTCCTAATTAGCTTCCTCTTATTATTCTGATCCCTCCAGCTAGACTAGAATGAACTTTTCAAAATGCATGTATAATCATGCCCCCTCCTCTATTTAAAAGACATCAATATTTTCCTATTAGCATTAGAATAAAGACCAGAATCGTTTACATGCTTGTTTTGTAGAACACTTATTTCCTCATTACCTACCCAACTCCTCATTTTCCTTCAGATCTTCGTTTAACCCTCACTTTCTCTTGCAAGTTGTCCTATTCTTTGTGACAAATATTCTTGTTATTTATATTCATAGCATGATCGACTTCTAGATATGTCATTTGTTATTTTTGTACTATAACATTTGTTTATTTGTTTATTTATTTATTTATAGAAAGCAGGATTTATTGAGAGAACAGAAAAGCTCCCACAGTGGGAGGGGACCCGAAGGGGTTGCCCCATAACATGTATTTAATGAACTCTTAGTTTCTCCAATAGATACTAAAGTAGTAACTGTATTATTTGGCCTAATATTGTATCCTCTGTTACTTGTATAGATACTGGCATATAATGTAGATATAATACATTTATCTTCAATGAACGAATTCATTAACTAACATCTTCATTGTCTTAATTTTTCCCCCACAATATATACTATAGATGCAGTCCACAAATGTGAGATATCTGCATGAATGTTGTGTGATTTTGAAAATACTCCACTAACATCCTTTAGCCTCTCTTCACCTATTTTTCAAAGGCCCAAAGACCAAGTTGGATGTCTGGCTGACATGAGTAAATGAGGTTAATTGGTTGTTTGATCGATTGATTGATTTTGAGTCAGAGTTTCACCATGTCACCCAGGATGGAGAGCAGTAGCATGATCAGGGCTCACTGCAGCCTCGCCCTCTTGGTCTCAAGAGATTCTTCTTCTTCAGCCTCCTGAGTAGCTGGGATTATAGGCGGGTGCCACCATACCTGGCTAAATTTTCATTTTGTTGTACAGATGATGACTCGCTGTGTAACCCAGGTTAGTCTTGAACTCCTGGGCTAAAATGATCTTCCTGCCTCACTCTTCCAAAATTCTGGGATTACAGACATGAGTCACTGCTCTGGGCAGGGTTGATTTAGATTGGACTGAGAAGAACGGATCATGACAGTAACAAGTGAAAGATGATAGAAAGAAAGAGCCTACAGATAAAAAGTTGGACTTGAGATGTGTATAGTTTCCTATTGTCGCTGTAACAAAAGACCACAAATGTAGTGGCTTAAATCAATACAAATGTATTACCTTATAGTTCCAAAGTTCACAACAGATCTAACAGAGCTAAAATCAACGTGTCATTTCCTTCTGGAGTTTCCAGGAAATAATTAATTCACTTGTCTCTTGGATTTCTGGAGGCTGATTACTTTCCTCGGCTCATGACCCTCTTGTATTTTCAAAGTCAGCAATAGCATCATTCTGACCTCCACTTCTGTGGTTACATCTCCTTGTCTGGTTCTGGATCTCCTGTTTCACTTTTACTTATAACAAACTTTGTCTTTATAATCCAGTATGAACTCTTAGGTGTATTACTTTTGAAAATTCCCTTTTGCCATGTAAATTAACATATTCACAGGCCCCTAATATTATAGGGTGGACATCTTTGGTGGCCATTGTCCATATCTGCCACATGGAAAATGTGAGGTGGTTTGAAAGATAATTTGGAGATCAGCTGTCATGTTTAACAAATATATAAAGATTACATGGAATAGAGTGAAGCTGTGATATTCCAACCAGATTCCCATTCCGGAAAGAAGGGTTTATCTTCACAGCTGCAGACAATGCTGCTGACAGAGTTCCCAGTTGTAAACTCTTCTCAGTAATTGCTTTGCCCAGTATTCTGTCATTTTTCTTGAGTAGCCTGAACCCAGTGATTAGTTCACACTGGTATATAGAGGCCAAACTCTCTTGTCCTGACTTGACACAGTTCTGAAGAGTAATCCATCTTCAGAACTCCCAGGGAATCAAATGAGCCTTTTGCTGAGAATGTATCAGTGCTAACCTCCTCTGCGCACTCTTCCTTTCTTACCCTTATTCCATAGATACACACTCCGAGAGTCTTCCCTAAATCTCCCTTTATGCTAATTTCTATTCTAGAGTCTGTTTCCCAGGAACCCAAACTATGGGTATTAAAATTTAAAAAAAGATTTCAATTTCTGTTTGTTTGTTTTTTGTCTAAGTTTTGTTTTGTTTTTGCCTGCAGTATTTACGCTTAACTCACCAACATCCCTCATGACTTAGATGCTGGTTATTATTATCTCAGTCTTCTAAGAATCAAACTTTATTTTTTGTTCTTATTTAAATATTTTAATTTGTGTATTTGTAGAACATGTTCATGGAAATATTTAATGAAATACTGTATATGATATATCATATATATGTAATATATATGAACTTTATAGCATATATATAATAGGAAGCCAGGAGAAAGGTGGGGGGAGAGGGAGCAACAGTGAGAGTGAAAGAGAGAGCAAGAGAGAGAGAAAGAGTCACATCTATAGCCACAAAGTGCCTGTGCTGGGAGGGTTGAAGAATAAGAATAGAAAGAAAGAATATACATGGCCGGGCTCGCTGGCTCAGCCTGTAATCCCGCGCTTTGAGAGGCCAAGGTGAGTGGATTGCCTGAACCTGTGGGTTCCAGACCCACCTGGGCAACTTGGCGAGACCTCATCGCTACAATAAATCAAAAAATTAGCCGGGCGTGGTAGCGCGCGCCAGTAGTTCCAGCTACTTGGAAGGCTGAGGCGGAAGGATTTCCCAATCACCGGAGCCCAGCGGGTGGAGGCTGCGGTGACCGGGAGCACCCACTGCATTCCAGTCTGGGCAACAGAGTGAGATTCCAACTCAAAAAAAAAAAAAAAAAGGAAGGGAAATACTTTTTTAAAAAAGGAGAAAAAGCCGGGCTCGGTGACTCAGCCTGTAATCCCGCGCCTTTGGGAGGCTGAGGTGAGTGGATTGCCTGAGCTCGTGGGTTTGAGACCCGCCCGGGCAACTTGGCGAGACCTCATCTCTACAGTAAATCAAAAATTAGCTGGGTGTGGTAGCGCGCGCCTGTAGTTCCAGCTCCTTGAAAGGTTGAGGCGGAAGGATCACCGGAGCCCAGCAGG
>CAUYQG010019479.1:0-24737 GCA_963574415.1 Tarsius wallacei | reverse complement strand
AAAACCCAGAATTATCTTTTGGAGGGTGGACACTTGTAGTACAGGCTTCCCCCACTAGGTAAGTGTTCTGGAACCCATCAGCATCGTGTACCAGCTAGTGTTGTGAGAAGTTGTATTAGGCTTCAGTGAATTTTTTTTTTTAGATTCTTTCAACATGTTTGCCCTTTTCACGATGGGTGATTTATGAGTGCACCTGTCCATATAGCACTGAATGTTCAGCAGTTCTTTGATGAAAAATGGCATGACCCTCCTGATCCATCCTCCCTGTTCACCCAATCTTGTTCAGAGTGACTTTTTTTTGTCTACCTGGATGAAAAAAATCCTCAAAGGGAGACATTTTGCCAATGTGGAAGAGTTGAAACAAAAAACAGCAGGAGCACTAAAAGGCATCAAAACTCATGAGTTCAAAAACTGTTTGGAGCAGTGGGAAAAGTATCTCAGTAGGTGTATTGCATCAAACAGAGAGTACTTTGAAGGTGACTGGAGTTTAAATACGTAAGAACAAATACATTCACAATTTTTAATAAATGAATTCTGGAGGTTTTTGGGTCCCCCTCGTATTCTACATCTGTTCTGTACCCATTTAATATACATTTGAACTGGTAATGGGTTTACTATTCTGTGGCATTTTTTTTTGCATCTGTCTCTGTTTGAATCATGTCACACTGTTTTACTTACTATAGCTTCTTAGTCTTGATGACTTGTAGGTAAAATCACCCTTGTGTCTGGTGTTATTGTTTGAACCATCTTAGCTCTTAGTTCACTTCCTCTTGCATGTAAAGCTTCTTCCTTGAAAGCTTGATGAAATTGCACTTTCTGAGAGCCAACCTGGGTGTGAGCTCCTCTCAGCACTCCCATGGGGCCTGGGTTCATTTCTCAGCCCCAAATGTAGATGCTCTTATTATAGTCAAATTCATTTTTACAGATGAAGAAACTGAGCCACAGAGACATTAAAGTAGTAGGTAAATGGTTGAGCTGGGATTCAGACTGAAGCACTTTGATGCCCAAATATGAATTTTTAGCTTTAACATCAAACTGCGTTTTAGTTGAGAATAGAAAGGACATCATGAAAAGACTGATGACTTTTTAAAACTGTTTTTTCAATTTTTTATTTCAAAATAATTTCAAACTGTAAGAAAACTTGTAAGAACAAGAATAGTACAAAGAACACTCATATGATTTGTCCACTTTTAACAATTTACCTTATTTTCTTTATCATAGGTTCCCCCCCCATAAATATATTCAATTGATTTTTGGCAATGGAGAAAATCGGTTCATATATGTATATATAGACACACACATATAGTTTTGTATTTTTATGAATCACTTAAGGGTAAATTGTATATATCAAATTTTTTTAAACTCCTAAATATATCAGAGTTTATTTCTTAAAAGTAGAGATATTCTTTTATATACCACAGTACAGTAATCAATTTTAAGAGATTTGATGTGGACAAAACATTTTATGTAATCTATTGATTATATCCCAATATTTTTAATGGACCCAACAAGGTCCCCTGCAGCCTCTAGGCCAGGATCCAGTCCAGGGCAGATATTGTATGGGGGACTGATCATGCTATGTTAGCCTTCTTTAATCTGGAACATTTCCACAGCCTTGTTTGTCTTTCATTACAAAAATATTTTTGAGGCACACAGCTTCCTGTCCCCCCTTTGTTTTCACAGAACATTTCTCATTGGGGCTTTCCTGATATTTCCTAATGATCTGGTGCAGGTTATCCATTCCATACTCGAAGACAACATAGCTAATGTTGCCCTTCTCAGGGTCTCACCCTTGGAGGAACAGGATACCTGAGAGAGGCTACTTAATGCTAGAAGACTTAAAACTAGGTTTTAGAGTGTGGTTGTCACAATTCTAAATCAATTATTTGCTACTTAAATATCAGTCAATCAATATTTTTAAAATATTGATTTAAGAATAGCTATTGAAAATATCTGGTGAAGTTTCTGGGCATTTTATAAGAGGTCTGCATCTTCCCCTTTAAAAAGCTGCCATAGCCGGGCTCGGTGGCTCAGCCTGTAATCCCAGCACTTTGGGAGGCCGAGGTGAGTGGATTGCCTGAGCCCATGGGTTCGAGACCTGTCTGGGCAACTTGGCGAGACCTCATATCTACAATAAATCAAAAATTAGCTGGGTGTGGTAGCGCACGCCTGTAGTTCCAGCCACTTGGAAGGCTGAGGCGGAAGGATCGCTGGAGCCCAGCAAGTCGAGGCTGCTCCCAGCCACTGCACTCCAGTCTGAGTGACAGAGTGAGACTCCAACTCAAAAAAAAAAAAAGCTGCCATATAAAATATTCCTATGGACTCTAATTTCAACCAACACGTCAGTCATCTGTCTCTGTTTTAATTCTGTTGGAATGCATCTGCTGTAATCTATGTATTATTATAATCATGATAATAAAAGAAATATAATATCACTTTAATTATGTTCCAAGGCCTAAAACATTCTTCATTGAAAGAGCCAGAGTTATTGAAGAGAGCAGAAGCTTTCTTTTCTCCCTTAATTTATAATGAAAAGATGGCAGAGGCCGGGGTAAAGAGAATTAAATTCGTTTTTATCTTACAAGTCAAAGTCATCATTTTATTCCTTGGCTCTTAGTCCCTGAGATCTTTGTAAAAATCTTTCCTGACAGTTTTTCCCCTGTTTCAAGTTCTTGCCAAGACAATAATTCAGAATCATGTGGTGTGTGGATTTTAGTGAGAAAGAATTCTTGGTGTATTAGTTTATTTGTTTGTTTGTTTTCTGCATAACAAACCTCCACAAACATAACAAAAGAAAACGAATATACCGGGGTCTCTTGGCAAGTCAGCAGAAGGTAAAGGAAGAGACTAGGACCCCAAATAGGCAAGAGATATTTCCTGATAGAACAAGAATTCCCCTAATGATTTTTGCACATTTTCTAATTTGATTGCTTGGTTTTATCTTTTACTGTTGAATTTTAAGAGTTCTTAATATATTCCAGGGGTGAGTTCTCTGTCAAATAAGTGGTGTGAAAATATTTTCTCCTAGCCTATAGTTTGTCTTTTCATTCTCTTGGCAGTGTCTTTTATAAAACAAAAGTTCTTAATTTCAATTAAGTCTAAGTTGTTGATTTTTCCCCCCATGGATTATGTTTTTGGTAGCATGTCTGAGAAGTTTTCACCAAGCTGTAAATCCCTTGGATTTTAGATTTTTCTCCTGAAACTTGTATAGTTTTATGTTTTATACTTAAATCGATGCTCTATTGTGAGTTTATATAAGGTATGAATTCAGGTCAAGGTAATTTTTTTTTTGCTTATGAAGATCCAATTGCTCCAACACCATTTGTTGGAAAAACTTTCCTTTCTCTAATGAACTGATTTTGTTCCAATGTCAAAAATCAGTTGGTAATGCTTGTATGCAGCTAGTTTAGGTCTTTTCCATTGATGTATGTGGCTGTCCCTCTGCCAATACCACACAGCCTTGATTCCTGTCAATATATAAAGTCTCTAGTTGGTAGAGTAATTCCTCCTACTATATTCTGCCTTTTCAATTTTTTTTTTTTTGGCAATTCTGGTTTTCTTATCGTTACTTGGAAATTTTAGAATGTTCTTTTGTACAACTACAAAACATCTTGCTGGGCTTTTGATAGAAATTATATTAAACCCATAGATCAATTTGGGGAGATTTGATATCTTGATTATATTGCGTTTTCCATGAGCTCGGTATGTATCTCCATTTATTAAGATTGTTTGTTTTTTTTTTCTTCAGTGTTCCATACTTAGTATTTTTAAGTGATTGTAAATTGTGCTGTTTAAAATTTTTGTGTGTATAATTTTTAAGTTATAGAAATATAATTGATTTGTGTATGTTGATCTTATATTTCACCACCTTGCTGAACTCACTTATTCTAAAAATGTTTTTACGTCCTTGGGATTTTCGATGTTGACCATCAAATCATCCACAAATAGGATTAGTCTTATGTCTTCTTCTCTGAATGATATGCCTTTTATTTCTTTGCCTTGCCTTACTGGGCTGGCAAAAACATTCAGTGCTAAGTTGAACAGGGATGAAAGTGGATATCCTTGCCTTGCTTCTGATCATAGTAGAAAAATGTTTCGATTCTCAGCATTAAGTCTGATTTTAGCTGTAGGTGTCTTTGCAGATATTATTTATCAATTTGAGGAAGTTTTCACAATTGCTCACTGAGGCATTTTAATGATAACTACGTTAACATCTCTTCAGATAATTCTAACATCTATGCCATCTAGGTGTTGGTATTTGTTAACTTTTCTCATTTAAAGAGATGTTCCTAGTTCTTGCTATGAAAAGTGTTTTTCAAAGGAAACCTGGTCATTTGGGGTATTATGTTATGAAACTGCATCTTCTTTAAATCATGTTTTACAAGGTTCCCTCAGACATCACTCTGGCAAGAGAAAAGGGACATTTCCTCCTTATTGATAGATGTATGGAACCTCTGTCTCTTGGTCTCTGTTGACACCTGGTGATAGAGGGGCTCCATGTTACTGTGGGGTGTGGTGGGAGTGCTGGTTCCCCACTAGGTCCTCACTGATACCACCCCTGCTGGGAAGGCTGGGGCGGTTCATCACTCACTGCTCTCCATCTGTCCTCCGCTTATGCTGTTGGGTGGGGATAACCTTGTGGCTTCTGGGCATGAGTGGATGTCCCAACTCTCCCCCAGTGCTCCTCTAACCCCACCCGCACAGGGAGGGTGAGAGGTACCTTGTCATTACCAGATGGGGGTGGAAGCCATGTTCCTCACACGCTCTCCACTGACACCCTCTATGGATGAGGACTATTTCGTTTGTTGGGGTTGAAGGTCATTCCTTTTCCCCACTTGACTGTCTGACATCACCCCTGGGGGAGAATCAGGGATCCTTGTTATAGACCAGTGAGGGTGGAAGTCTAGGTCTCCTCTTGGACTTTGTGGATGAAGGTGGGGGTAGGGGTGGGGCAAGTATTTTGCATGCTGTTTGTCCATCGTGGAGCGATTATTGTCTAAAACTTTCATCTTTCTAGACTATCTCTTTCCTGGTCCTATGTCTACTGAGAGCTGTTTTTCTTGGGGTTTCTATATCTGTGCCTGGTGGGAATTCTAGGTTGCCAGTTTCTCCAGCACTCAGTCTGGAATATGGGGGAGAGAGGTGCTAAATACCAAAATTTATTTATAAAAATTGTGTACTTATTCTTACATGTTTAAACCTCAGTTGCCTTCAAAATACCCTGCTTGATACAATACACCTATCGAGATGTTTTTTTCCACTGCTCAAAACAGTTTTTGAACTGGTTGATTTTAATGTCTTTTAGTGCTTCTGCTGTTTTTTGTTTCACTTCTTCTATGTCAGCAAAACGCTTCCCTTTCAGGCGTTTTTTCATTGGGGAGACAAAAAAAGTCACTTGGGGTGAGATTGGGTAAACAGGGAGGGTGGGACATGGGGGTCATGTTGTTTTTGGTCAAAAACTGCTGGACAATCAGCACAGTGTGGGCAGATGCGCTCATAAATCACTCATCATGAAATGGCCAAATGCACTGAAAAAGTCTTCCAAAAAAATTAACTGAAGCTGAATGCAGCTTCTTACAACAACGCTAGCTTGTACATGGATGCTGATGGGTTCCTAGAACACTTAGCTAGTGGGGGAAGTCTGTACTACAAGGGGTTCACTCTCTAAAAATAATTCCAGTTATTTTGGGTTTTCCCTCATATATGAGGCAAACAAACAAACAAACAAACAAACAAAAAAACCCCAGGAAATTCAATGCCCTGTAATTCCTGGGGTTCCAAGGCCCATAGATCTTCTTAAATTTGTTTTTAGCATGATATCTAGGGGGTTATGCTTTACTTAGTGAAAAGAATAGGGGAAAGTAAGCCTATTCCATCTTTCTTTTTTTTTGAGTTGGAGTCTCACTCTGTCACCCAGACTGAAGTGCAGTGGCTGCTCACGGCCACCACAGCCTTGACCTGCTGGGCTCCAGCGATCCTTCCGCCTCAGCCTTCCAAGTAGCTGGAACTACAGGCGTGCGCTACCACACCCAGCTAATTTTTTGATTTATTGTAGAGATGAGGTCTCCCCAAGTTGCCCAGGTGGGTCTTTCTAGAAAAGGAAGTCTGAAATGAGTTTTAAGCACCTGAGGGATGGGTGATTTGGAGTAATGCTCTCTGAGGAGAGTGCCTGGGCTACTAAACACCCCTCAGACACATATCCCATTCTAGAGGATCCTGAAGGGGTGATATCCAATGGGATGAAGGCAGCAGGGTGACCTAGGCAGAATCCCTGCTGGGAAGCCACAGTCCTCAATGCCCAGTAAGAGCCATGGCCGAGAGGCCACAAATCAGAGCCCACCCAGCCAATATATAATAACCCAGCAGACTTTTCCATGGCTCCATATTAAACCTGTGCTTCTTCTTCCAAGCATTGATGTCACACCCAGACCCTCATTATCCACCAGAATTGCTTGAACTGCTCCTTTTATTAAGTTTGATTCCATTAAATAACTGTCTAATGGTTCTTAGTAAGATGAACTGAGCTTGCTCTTGCCTGCTTCTCTGAATGAAGCAGATATTCAACTAGAAAATTTCTGCCTGAACCCTGGCTGCAGGCACCTTAGAGACTTGGTCAAACCCATGCAAACCCTCTGGCCTTGCTGTCAGGAAGTTGCTGTCCAAGGAGGAGGCAAAGAGCCTGGAGTTGGGCCCACAGACTGTCCCAGAAGACTGGGACACATGGACATCCAGAGCTTTTTCTGATTAATCAAATATTGATTTTCACCAGGCTCTGCTGGGACACAAAGATAAGCGAGTCAGGCTTCAACCTGAGGAGTTGACAGTCTATGGTGAGGATAGTTGCAATGCATTGTGTTAAATGATGAGATGGAGGGAGAAGAAAAGAAACAGAAGAACCCCTTGATGCAAACTAGAGTATTCAGGAGGGCTTCCAGGAGGAGGAGTCTTATTGAATGCAAATTAATTGTACTACTGACTGACTGAAATCTTTCAGCAGTTTCCCACTGCTGCTAGCACAGACAGATGTGCTTACTGTGTCCATGGGCCTCCCAGGCCTGTCACAGGCTACCCTTGGTGCTCCTACTCTCTGTCCCAGGGAATGCCCATCAGGTTACTGTTCAGCCTTGAGGCCTCCTCACATATTGTCTCCTCAGTGTGGGTTGTGAGCTGTCCCCCTCCAGGGCCATGGAGATGCTCTGGTTTCCTGCTGCACTGTCACCTGTCAGGGCAGGAAAAGGTCTAGCTGAATCACCACCCCAGCACCTGCTCAATAACTGGCACTTGTTTGTGAGTTAATTAGTGCATGAAGTAGAACGTCAGTCTCGGGAGCCAATACGTAGGAATGCGTGCAGGAATGCCTCTGGGTGGGTGTATTCTAAGAAGGGAGGACAGCTTCTGCAGTAGTCTTGAGTGAGGACTGCACAGACTGCAGGCGATGTGTGAGAGGGGAGGGTGAGATCTGACAGGGACCAGCAGAGGAGGAGGGCTGGTGAAGCATGGGAAGACACTGGGCTCATCTAGCAGGATTTTAAGCAGCCTTGAAGGAAGAGCGCCCTGCTGCAGTACTCCAGGCTGGAGAGAGAGCCCTGCTGGAGAAGGCAAGTAGTAGGTCTAGATGCAGCAAGACTGGCTGGATTTGTCCAGAACCATGCCGGCAGGGTCATGCTGGCTTCTGAGACCCCAGTGCACTCCTCATAGTCTCTTCCCCATGGGAAGCAGTGTGTGGTCCGAGGTCAGGGTATGTGACTTAGCCATTGGTGTCTGTCGTAAGCTTGTGGTGAGCCTGTGCTTAGACCTGCTTAGAGACAATGTTGGACACAGCAGGCCCAGGGCTGAGCAGACCCAGGGAGGGGTCCTTGAGTTAAGCCTGGGATACTGGGGAGGAGAGACCCTCCAAAGCTACAGATGAGTCCTGATCATTGAGCCACAGTGACACATGTACCCTCCATGTTGGTGTGAGACCCTTTCCCAGAGCCAGGCTGATCCAGGTCCAAAAATCCAAATCTCTCATAATCAGTACTCAGACCTGAAGAGGTCACATCACCTCCTGGGGCTTCCCCATGAAATGAGGCCACTGTCCCCAAGAGAGGCCCCTGTCCTGATCCTGGCTCTAGGGCCCTAAATATACACACATGTGTAAATGCAAAAATTTTTTTTTCCTTTTGATCTTGTCAGAAAAGTTTTTGAAAGTTCAGGAACTGGGTCAGAACACAAATAAAGGAAGAGGGACTTGTGTATGCATGGGCTACCTGCAGCTGAAAGGGTAGGGATGTGGGGCAACGGAGAACCACAGCCTGCTGGCTGCCCTGGGAACTAGAGAGGGAGGAGGAAAATGCTTTCATTTCAATTACCAGCAGACCAGATTCCCAGATAACTTCTTCCTCCACTTGGTAGCCTCCTTTGAGGTGGCATGACTTAGCACCACCCAGAAATCTAGGGAAAAGCCAAGAGTTGGATAGGGGAACACATGGGTGAGTCTAATGGGTCAGGTCCCACTCCCAGTCCTGGAGGGTTCTGTGGTTTCAGGCAGCCAGGCCAGGCCTGGCTCCCTCCTACTCTATCCATATGTTCCCACCACTCCTGGGGGCAATTGGCCTGGCCGAGCCTCCCCCTCTGGAAGGGGACCCTTGGAAGCCTCTCCTCTCTGGAAGAGGACCCCCTGAAAGGGGATTGCTGAGCCCTGAGTGGGGAATGTGGGTTGGGTCATGCATGCAGCTTGACTTATGGCTTAAATATTCAAACATGTGGCATGTTCTGGGCTTTGCAAATGTCAGGAGCTGCCTTAAGAAAGATAGCTAGAGTGGAGACGCCCAACATAGATTTTTGCGTATAGCAGGGCTAAGTGAACAGCCTCTCCTGGTAAATGGAGGCAGATGGCTCCACGTGGCCTACATGGATTTGCCAAGGGACTCTGATGTTGGCTGTGTGCTGCTGTTTCCTCTGTAGCAGCATGGCCCCCTCCCCGTGGGCCAGACCAGCTGTCAGCCCATAGCCCTGTTCCCTGGGCACGTGCTCTCCCTAGCCGGGTCCCCCAGGACTCCAGAGCAAAGCTTCCCAGAGGCTGAAGAGCACAGTATGAATATTGCATGAATAATAATAACCCCACCACTTAGCGGTTATGCAACGCTTTCCTCTCCCACAATACTTTACCATCATTAATTAGTTATTCTGCACTGCTTCCAGCCTTCCCTGCTCTCTTGCAAAGGCATGAGATTCTCTTGAAAACAGGCTTGTTCTGGTCTAAAGCACCAACACTTGAATGACCAGGCCCTTTCCTGCTGGAATCACACAGGCTTTGGGAGACCTTGACTCTGACACTTCTTAAAACACCAGAGGTATGTGCCCTGCTGGGGTGCATCACCTCCTTTCAGTTCTAAGCACCTTCCCAGAGCTGCCTTCTGGTGCACTCTGCTCCCCTTTTCCCATGGCCTCCAGGAAAGTGGAGGACACTATCTCAAGCAGATGGTGTGCTTACTTATGGAAGGACATCTTCAGCCTGCACCTCCTTCCATGTACACATATCGTCAGGCAATTTGCCCACCATGCTCTGTGTGTGATGGGGCCACTGAGATCAGAGCCATGTCATGTCTAGTCCAAGGCCACTGGCTAAGCAATAAGTGACAGAATAGGGACTCAGATCTCTGGTTCCAAACATCCTTCCTTCCTACCCACCGTGAAGTCCTAGGGAGGTTGTAGGTCCCCACAGGGAGGCTGCGTGTTCATCTGTGGGTCTTCTTGTCTGATCTTCCCAAGACACCTCTGTCCACCTCACCAAGACAGCATCAAGCGCTCCCTTCTTCCAGCACCCTTGTCTCCCTTGAGGTTCCAGCAGCTCCCTTGCCAGGTGTGCCTTGGTGTTCGCTTATGTCACCACCACCTGGTAAGAATGGACCTGGGACACCGGGGAGGCCCTGCTGCTTTGGAAGAGCTCCAGCCCTGGGTCTGCCTCAGGCCCAGGCCAGCTCCCAGCCTCCAGCTCCTCCATTAGCCTGAAGAGGTATTGATCAGTTTGGCTTCTGCAAGCCTGAGTGTTTTAATCCCAGTGTGTGAATCTTTAAGAATTAATTAGCAAAGATTGCTTAGGAAAAACAAAGTGGGCACAAGTTTTGATACCTCTTGGTCACCCACCATTATCATTTCCCTCTTAATTATGATGCTATTTCTGGGAGCTGGAGGCAAGCTCCTGGCGCTTCATAGCCTGGGTAGTAGTACTCTCCCACTTCCTGGTGACTCTCTGTGGCCTCCTGCTTCCAGTTCCTGCCCAGGGCAGTGTAGGGCAGGGAAAAAGCACAGAGGCATTGAAGTAGGCAAAATGTGAGCCAGGCCCAGCCCTCTGACCCCTGTGGAGGGATTTGGCTACAGTCCTCAAAGCCTGCCATGGGTCTGCCCCCTCTGCTTGTCCAGAGCCCTTATCTGCCCACAGTGTGGCCACACCTTAGGCCAGTACCCCTGGCTGCTGTGACCCCGCTTAACCACCTTTTGCTCCCAAGCCCACTGTACCCCCTTGAGTCACCTGGCCTTTGCTCATGCCCCTTCCTCTGCCACCTTCCCTGCCTAACCCCATTCTCACCCTTGTCACCATCTCACCTCAACTTCATTAGCTCCAGCTGGTTCTTTTGTTTTGTATTTAAATAACGATCCCTCCAGGGAAGCTTCTTTGACACTCTGTCTGGGTCAGGTGCCCCCTTGAGCCTCCCAGCTGGCTAATTGCTATGTACTTTCATACATCAGCAGGGACCTCTATGTGTGAAATTCCTTACTCACTGCCCATCTTCCCAGAGCCTCACGGCTAGGGAACCAGGGGTCCTGAGCCAGGGTCGCCGAGCAAGTGGTCTGCTCTGACTCCATACGTGTTCTCTTTCCATGGATGGGGACTCCACAGACATTAAGGAGGCTGCCAAAGGCCCCTGCGCTGTCCCTGGGGCCCTCTCTGCTTTGTACTCTACAGTCCTGTGTGTTCCTTTTGCTGAGACCCACACAGCTCTCCCAGGAAGGTGTGGGTTCTACTCTAGCCTAGGTCCTCTCACAGAAAGAAAAGAGCACAAATAGCTGTGGGAGGGGGTGGTGTACATCCTGTTTACTTGAAGTTTGGCCACTAGAATCAGGCTCTGGTGAGACCAGAAGAGGGTGATTGAGGAAGAACAACCTCAGGTGGTTTCTGAGCTTGTAACAGGGAGTTTGAGGTTTCTACAAGTTATGGCAGTGTCTACAAAGGCTCTAGACCCTGGAGAAAGCCAAGTGATGCTAGGAGTGGGAAGACCGTATAACTGAGGACCTCTTGTTTGCCCCAGGCACTCGGTTCTGAAAAGGATGGAAGAAGCAATGCTGCACTTGGGGTGGATGTGCTTTGTTTTTAGTTTCAAATGACCCCATTGAGAGCCAGAAGGGCCAGGGCCACTGGCCTTGTTTTTCTGAGAAGCAGATCCATTTTTGAGCCCTAAGTCAGGAGAGGGACAGCCAGCACCCACACCATTCAAACCAGTTGAATTAGAAAAGTGTGCCTTGTGTTCCACCCTGACCCCAGGGTCTACTGACTTTGCTGGGAAGCTCAGGATAAGTGGGCAGAAAGGCAGGAACTGTCTCTGGTGAGCCTTTCTACACAGCAAGTCCTGTGTTCCCATTTTCAGATGAGAAGAGTGAGGCCCAGTATCAAACAATGGTGTGAAGCACAGCTGGACGGTCCCCTTTGACTCTTCATGTTCAATTCCCTTTCTAAGCCTCTGGTATGCCGCAGAGTGCCAGCCAGTCCTTCGGGACTCACACTCTGCTGGAAAATGGAACCATTCACAGTGGCAGCCTCTGGTGTTCACAGTCTCCGAGTCACACATACAATGTCATTGTTGTAACTGCACCGCTAGTAAGGAGTCGGAGTTACCTTGGTTAGGTCACTAACAGCCATTTCACTATGGTTTGAGTTGTTTCCCTGTGACTGAACTTGGCTCCTGAGGTCCCGTATCACTCAGCACTACACACTTGATTTTATCTCTTCAAGCTACTTCTGGTTTAACACTTGGTAGCTTTGGGGTAAGCGCTCAGTCAGTTTAGGATTCACCATCCACTTTTCCCCTGAGTTGCTCAGGAGAGGAATCCAAGTTCCAAGAGGACTCATGCATTCTGTTGCTCCTGGGGAGAAACAGCTCACCCTGGACTCTGCCTCAAAGTAGCCTGCTGACCAGTGCAAACAGTGCAGGGGAAAGGTGTGATCCTGGACCAACAGAGAGCAAGAGGGACTTTCTGAGGAGGTAGTTTTTATGCTAAGTCCTGAAAGATAAGTAAGCACTTTGAACAGGGACAAGGGAAAGACATTGTATCAAGGAGTGCAGCATGTGCAAAGGCCCAGAGGTATACAGTGTTGTTGTGTTTGCAGATCCCGGCCAGGTTTATTTGTGGCTGTGCTGTGTAGCTCCTCATTCCCAGCCGGCATCCTCTGCTCCCATCTCCTGATTTTTCAGTGATGCCCTGTCACAATCTGCCACCTAAGTCATCAGTATTCTTTGGCTTGCAGATGAGGGTTACTTAGCTCAGATAAGATTAAGAAGAAAAGACATTTTGACACAACCGAGAGGTGCTTCCCATACAGCTGGATTCAGGGGCTTAAAAGCTGTCTTTTGAACTTGGAATCAGCTCATCCCTCTTCAGCAGGTACTTCAGTCTCAGCAGGTTTCCCCACACAGTTGGAACCCCCAGACCTTCCACAGCCCCACAGGTATCAGTTTCAGATGACTTTCCTGTTCCTCAATGTTTTCCCCCAAATCCTTGAGTTGAGTCTTGCTGTCCTAATTGGACCATCTGCTCCACCCTTTGACCAATCACTGTTGACAGGAAGAAAAAATATGCCGATTGATCAGGTATGGTTCACACCCACCAATCTCAGAACCAGTTCTGTGGGAATCATGTAGATGTGGTTTCCCAAAGGAAAACTAAGGCGCTGGTCAGGTAGAAAGGCAGGCCACATGACAATGACCAACCCAGCATGCCTGCCCAGACTTCCTCCAGCTTGTGGAGACTGAGGTTTGCAGAGAAGTGCTGAGCTTTGCTTATGATGCTCTGATCTTTTCTTCAGGGAAAATCTTGTTTCCTTTGTCACCCTGTGAGCTCCTTCATGGGGAGAATGGGTCTTTGGTTGCTCTTAGATCTCCCCTGGGCACCAGAACACCCCGGAGCACACTGCAGGTACTTTATTTATATGTGTGGACTCTGCTAGGAGACAAAGAATGCCTGTGCTAGACATTTGAAACCACTTCCTTTAGCTGAGAATGTTGGAATTCATGAGGTCTAAAGTTAGGAGTCATCCTGCAATATTGACGTTCCAAGATGAATACAACCAAATCCCAATTGACAAACACTTAGGGCAGCCTCTCCCTATTTTTAGTTCAGACACTTATAGAACGACATCTGAGTGCACATACGCCCACTGGTCCACAACTGGGAATCACACAGTCTGATTCTGCCCAAATAAGGGTGGCAAAGAATGCCAGTCCCCCATTGAGAGTGGACCCAACAGATGGACATCATGGAGAGCTCTGGATGCTAGGGATGGGCTCTCAGTAGGTCAGATTCCAAGTGAGATGGGGCAAGGCCAGATCATGCCTTTAGCTTGCTCCAAAAGAGCTCATCTTGGCTGGCGTAGAGCAGCCCTGCCATTGTTCTCTGTGAGCAGTGGCGTGGCTGCCCTCTCATGTTGCTGGGGACACCAGACCTCAGGGCCATTTACTGTTTCTGGGAGTCCTTGCTGTCTGGGAAGCCAATTGTGGCACAGGCTATGTGTGCAGGCACATGATGAGGGGACTGCAGAGAGGTGGCTGTAGCCCATTATTTTGGCAGGGAGAGGCACAGCATCAGTTACAAATAGGGCATCAGGGAAAAAGCAGAGGTTCTAGAATCAAGAGCCCATAGAGGATCTTTTTGTACGTTGCAAAAAGCTCCTGTGATCTGAGCCTCACCTGACCACACATAGAGGCTGTGCAGGTGGAGGCTGTGGAAAGCCTCAGAATATCAGCAGGCCCATCTAGAGGCAGCCCTCACTCTCTGTTGTAGGCACCAGCAAGAGCCATGCTCTGGCTCTCTGCACCAGCTCAGTGTGGACTGTCTGAGGGAGGCAGGTCAGCCAGGCCCATGTGGCTGGTGGTGGCAGTCGGATAAAGTCAAGCCAGATTTTGGCTATCACTGTTCCTGTTACTGTCTCAGTGAATCTACTGGTCAGAAGGGTTCCTGTATCACACAGCCCCACCCCTTCCTCCAGCCCTGCTCAGCCCCCCTTGGGATCTCCCCTAGGTCTGAGAGACTATCCTCTGGGTGCCAAGCTCCCTCCTCCTTTTTGCATGAAAGCCCAGCTAATTTGGGTAGAGAAAGTGCAGTGTGGTACCTGCTGGCTCCCAAGGGCTTTCTCCTGGGGTTTCTTGGAGATTGAGTCCTCTGTGCTGGCTGACCAGCCCTGTTAGAGCCACCCATCATCCTCCAGCTACTTTGCAGAGTCAAGGGGCATCAGTGCTGGGGGCTTGCAGGGGGTCTATGGCCTAGGAGGGAGTTCTTCAGCTCTTGACCCTGGTAGCATGCTGGGATAGGGGTAGGGACTGGCTGAGCTGGTGTGCTCAGGATAGATCCTTACCCAGGGGCTTGTTAGTGCGCTGAGTTGGAGCTCCGGGTTTGCAGAGTGCTGCAGTGAGGGATTTCCCTCCCTGAGGAGGGGAAAGGCTGCCGCCGAGTGGCTGTCTGGTCAGCTAGCAGGAATGACTGGGCTCTTACAGGTTTGATCACACAGCTTGGTCCACAGTCCACGTTTGTCTTCCTACATGTGACCCTGTGGGAGGAATTCACTCAGTCCCTAAGTCAGCCCAGATAGAGCCTCTTGGGGCCACAGATCGAGGAAGTCTCACAACTTGGAGGGATACAGGTTTGAGGGTGGAGGATGGTATCTAAGGAGCTCACCCCTGTGGGGGCTGAACTGAGCCCCAATCCTGGATTCCAGCCACTGGGAGAAGTAGAATGAGCTGCATGGTCAAGACAGAACATTGGAGGGTGAAGTTGATGAGGAAGGATGCTGGACAGCCTGGTGAGAATAGATCTTGGCTACCCTCAGGGAGGTCAGGGCCAGGGTTGGGGCTCTTTGACACTAGGGATTTTCTCCTCTTTCTTTGTTCTCCTTCCCACCAATGGTCTGAGCTGCTCAGGCATAGCCTCTGCATGAGTCCCAGTGTGTGTCTACTTGTCTCCTCTCTCTTTCTTGTTCTTTCTGATCTGTGTCCTCTCTTCTTTCTCTGTTTAGTTTCATCTCAGCTTAACATGAAGTTTTCATGCAGGATGCTTCATGTGGAGACCAATGCTCACCAATGAGAGGACCCCAGAGGTGGGAACCAGGCAGAATGGTAGAGTGTGAGGGATCAGGGGGTAGAAGGGAGGTTGTCCCTTAGGGGCTTTACCTACCTAATAAAAGCCTTCCTGCCTAATACAAGGAGTTACCACACCTCTGGAATGGTTTTCAAGCTAGCTGGAATAGTAGGATTAATTTAAAGAAACAATGAGAACAAATATAATGAAGCTCATTGGGGCTCAGTTCAAAGAACTGACAAAATCAGGGACATATTGTATGCAGTAGTGTCTGTGTGTGAGTGGATATGCCCCACAAAGGGGCTTGTGTTCTATGGGATAAAGGGGTGTTGCTGAGCTTCCAAAAAGATCTGTGATTAGAACATGGCTATGAACTTTTGCTTCAAAATCCCCAAGCTTTGTTCATCTACCAAGTGAGGCTGCCAGAAAAATCCTGAACGCTATGACAATGATCCCTCTCCCCACCAAATACACTCAGAATAAAGTTGTCCTCTATAGAGCTTCAACCTATCACATCACCCTGAGCATCATTGAGGGTGGCCAGGAGACTTGGTTGAGTGGAGAACATCTTTGCTGCTTTGGTGAACAAGGGCCTCCCCCACCACACAACATGGTCTTCCCAATGAAGTCACCTGCTTCCTGCTTCTCTCCTGCCTTTGCCTGAATGTTTTAACATGAGTATCAGGTTTGGGAATCACTGTTCCTGGCCCCAGGCCAAGCCCATCCAACCCTTGGCCTTTGATGACTTTGGTGTTATTGTGTCTGTTAGCCTCCTTGGATTCACACTGGTGTCTGCAGGACTTTCTGGGCTGTCAGTGCAGATCTGGCACTTTCCATTTCTCTTGGCCTGTAGGTGCATTATCAAGTCCTCAATGCCTCTGGTTCCTCAGTCATCAAATGAGGGTGATAACAGTGCCTATCTCACAGGGTTGTTGCTGTAGTTAATATATTAATGCCAGCCCCACACCTAATATTTTTCTCAAATATTCACCTTTCCCCAAGACTCAGTTCTCTGAATGTCTCTTCTAGGGTCCATCTACAAGACCACGGGCCCTGCTTGTGAACAGTGTTTTCTGTCTTAAGGTTTCAAGGCCTGGCTAGAAGTATGAAGCACCCCTGTGGCATGGCCTATCACCATCATTCATTCATTCAGCAGAAGTCTAATAATACCTCCTACAAGTATTATTGTGTCAAATGCTGGACCTTGTACAGCAGCCCAGTGAGGAGATCAGCCAGAAGACACATCAATGTGTTAATATGTTAATAGCTGAGAAGCTCTTATGCTGCTGCCTGGCACACAGTAGCACTGTACTAGTGTTAAAGATCAGCATGGGTAAGTTAGGGTGGGTAAGCACAGTGCTGCAGAACTCACAGGGGACAGCTAAGCCAGGTGCCAGTAGTCAGGGAGGAAGTGACCTGGACCTAAGAGCAGGTAAGGGAGAAAATCAGGTCAGACAGAGGGCATCACCCAGAGGCAGGAGACGCTCTGCCTGTGTAGGGAGCTGGAGGTAGTCCTGCTGTACTAAGGGACCATGGAGTGACCGGGGAGCACAGAGAGGCAGGCTGGGATTAGTGTGGGCCTTGGAAACTGTGTTAAAGATCTGGTTTCACTGAACTTGACAGAATGGTGTTCAGTGTCCCAGCAAGGACCCAAGACTCACTGTGGCAAGTGGAAGCTTATCTGTGTGCTCCTGAGAGTGGTGTTCCAGTGGGAGGGCTACCTGGGGCAGGCTTTCCCAGACTTGTGGGAGTGGGTGGCTGTGGCTGGGGCACAGGAAGCTCTGTTCTAACCAGGCTCTGGCTTTTCTTTCTTTGTAGATGTTGGAGGAGCTCAAGTCTTGGCAACAGGCAAGCCTGCTGCGGCAGAAATTGGTAAGTGGCTGCTCATATTATCTGTGTGCAGGGTCAGAGAGCAGAAAAGGGGCCCTCCCAAAGGCACAGGCAGGTGGCTGCAGTGCTGGTACTCATTCCCTATTGGTCAGCACAAGACAAAGGCCATCCTCACCTCCAGACCTGCCTGAGTGGCTAACAGCTCTATCCCTGCATTAGTGCTTGTCCTCAAAGGGAATGTGAGACAACAGGGCCACTTTTGTCTGCTCTGTGTGCCAGATGAGCAGCTTCTGCACCCACAGTGCCTGCACTGTAGCTGTGACCCCTGGACAGCAGACTCTGGGTCCTCCTGCCCCTTGTCCATGCACTCCCCTCACCTGCATGGTTCCAGCTCCACCCCACCTCGGGGAGTTGCCTCACTTGCCAGATGGTGCAGTCTGCATGTCACCTCCTCTGAGAAAGCTCCCGACACCTCTGACTCCATGCCAGCCCAACCACCTCTTTTATGTGGCATTAGTGAGCCCTTTGCCTGTCCTCCCCAGCTGACTTCAGGCTTCTCAAGGACAAGACAGGGTCTTATTAATTTGCCTTCAGTTCTTACAGAGCAGGCAATTAACACATAGCCAATAAATGAATCAATGAATTAATGAAGGGATAAGTGAGAAAGGGCCACAGGAGCCCAGAGAAATGAGCTGCCCACTACCTGGGACTGGGGTGGCTGGTGAGCTTAAGGCAACCTAGAAAGGTGGGAACAATTTCCACAGCTGATGGTGCTCCAGGGAGACAGGATGGGATTTGAACCCAGCCTGGGAGCACAGAGGCTGGGCTCACAGGAGAGTGGAAAATAAGGCTGGCCTCAGAGGGTGGAAGCATGGAATTTTAAGGTTCATGCTTTGGACGTCATCCTGAATGTGCAGAGTGATGTAGGAGCCCTTTGCAGGGCAGTGACTGAAGTCCACTGTTCCATTCCTCCCCGCACTTCAGATTTCAAATACGCCCTCATTGGGATGGCTGTGGGTGTCGCCATATCTGCCACCTTCCTGGCTCTGAAGATCTGCATGATCAGGAAGCACTTATTTGATAACGACTCTTCCGACTTGAAAAGCGCACACCTCAATGGTGAGGGACTGGTGACCTTCAGACCTGGCTCTGCCCTGTCTGAGGAAGGACAGTGTCCGGGGCAGCCACCTGGTGAGAAACACTGAGGACAACTCCGTGTCACTGCTAAAGAAAGAACAAAACCCTCAAGCACAGAGCCCATCAGACTGCAGGCTCAACATAAATGCAGTGACCTCTCTGTCTCTGTCTCTACTTCTGTTTCTTTCCTCTTTTCTTTTCCCTGTCTCCTAGTCTCTCTGTCTCTGTGTCTCTGCTTCTTGATCTCTTGATCTCTTTCTCTCTGTACTTTTTCCTTCAGTCACTCTTGGCATTCCTGAGAACACTGTTTCCTAGAGAAAGGCGGGAAAATAAGCTGTAATTGACTTTATACAGATTTCTATTCTCTCACCCAAATGATGACATCAGATAAAATCGGTCGAGGGCAATGTGGCTAGTCCTAAGGGTGCATGAGTGGTGGGAAATGCTGCTGACACTGCTTATGTGGGTCAAACTTAATTTTCTTTTTTCATAAATTGGGCAAGTCCTACTCAACAGTGCTAAGTGGACCTCATGATCCAAACAGGGCTAGCTCATGTGAGCCACAGCACGGCCCTCCATGTCCTGTGGCACCTGCAGGGAAGTGCATTCCAGGCAGACACCGAGCAGCTGGTTTTTGAGTTTCCATAGCACAGTGCAATATTGATTTGCATCCCTTCTCTCAGGGTGTCACCCATAAAATCATCCTCTGTCATAGTAGACTGCT
This sequence comes from Tarsius wallacei, assembly GCA_963574415.1. NCBI lineage: Eukaryota > Metazoa > Chordata > Mammalia > Primates > Tarsiidae > Tarsius > Tarsius wallacei. Next base: position 5,719 of record CAUYQG010019479.1, on the reverse strand, counting down.
TAATGCAATGATGATGGTTTTCTATGAGATGTTTCTGAGGAGGAAGGAACCTCACTGTATTATGATGTGATTATGATCCATGAAGATATGCAGAAGGGGGTAATCTGGGCTGAAAGAAGAGGTGGTTTCTTAAGATTCTGGCTTGTCCGGTTGGATGAAGGGCCTAATAGGTTGTAGGAGTTTGCTTATCCTTGATTTTTTATCCCTGCAAATAAGGGTGAGGAAACAGCCTTTTCATCACACAGCAGCCAGGCCCCAGATCTTTGAGGACATCACTGAGTGAGAAGATCCAGAAGCTGCAAGTGGAGGGCCATTTGTGGGGGATGGGAGAGTGAGGACTCTAGAGAACACTCAACTCCTCCTCTGTGCCAAGCTAAGGAGGCACAGTAGAAGGACCTGGATAGAGAGGCCCCAACAGTGCCAATGGTGTAGAGGCAGAGCACTCAGTCCAAGACCACTCCCGGCAAGTGGCCCCAACTCAGGGAGCTTCTCAGCACTGCCCAGTGGCTTGACTTTGATCCCCTTCCCTTGTGCCAGTAGGATACTGAGTGAGCTGTTCTGCCCATCACAAGACCTCCTTCCTAATGCCCTCATTTCTTTGTTTAGACACCATCATGCTAAAGAAGAGAGCCCCAAGGTAAGTTTGCTGCTGATTGGGTCAGGGAGGGGTATCATGTTCCCTTCTGTCTTAGCCATTTTACTCCCTTACCTGTCATTCTACCATCCCTTCCTTCCACCTTCCTCTGGCGTCTTTTCCAAAGGACTATAATACACCCAACAGCCCCTTCCTCCCACTCTCCCCTCTTTTGGACCAGTGGAGATATGTTATGAGAGTGGGGACCACAGGATAGAGTAGCCAAAGGGAACTTGGGTTTGTCTCTGCACAATCTGCGGTAGGTTCTGCTCCCTCCCCGCCAGAACCCTCCAGTGTATCTCTCCCTTCCTCGAACTCAGAATGAGGTCCCAGCTCCTGACATGACTCACTTGAGAGGCCACACATGGTCTTCCCAGGTCTTCTGACTTCTCTTCTGGTATCCAGCCATGTTGCTCTCTGCACAGAGCCCATGTTCTCATGGACAGCCCTGCCTCAGGACCTTTGTTCATGATGTTTTCTGTCAGGTGGAATATGCTTTGCCCATACAGGGCAAAGCCTTGCTCTCCTTTCTTTCACATCTCTACTTCAGTGTCACCATTTCATTTTATTTTATTTTTTATTTTATTTTTTGTTTTATTTTTTTTCTTTGAGTTGGAGTCTCACTCTCGCCCAGACTGGAGTGCAGTGGCTGCTCCTGGCCACTACAACCTCGACCTGCTGGGCTCCGGCGATCCTTCCGCCTCAGCCTTCCAAGTAGCTGGAACTACAGGCGTGCGCTACCACGCCCGGCTAATTTTTTGATTTATGGTAGAGATGAGGTCTCGCTTACCCAGGCGGGTCTCGAACCCGCGGGCTCAGGCAATCCAGTAAATAGTTCTTTACTGTGTTGTTTAGGGAATAATAAGGAAAAGATCTCTATGTGTCCAGTACAGATACAACCCTTTTTAAAAAAAATATATTTTCGATCCATGGTTGGATGAATCTATGGATACAGAGCCCACGGAGCTAGAACCCATAGATACACAGGCCACAAATGTGGAACCTAAGGATACAGAGCCCACAGATACAAAGCCCATGGATGGATACAGAGCCCACAGATGCGGGGCCCACGGGTGCGGGGCCCACGGGTGCAGAGCCCACAGATACAGAGCCCACAGATGGAGAGCCCACGAATGCAGAGCCCACGGGTGTGGAACTCATGGCTACAGAGCCCATGGACACAGAGCCCACAGATGCAAAGCCCATGGATACAGAGTCCACAGATGCAGAACCCATGGATATGGAGCCCATTGATGTGGAACCCAAGGATACAGAGTCCATGAATGCAGAACCCACAGATACAGAGCCTACAGATGTGGAGACCCTGGATACAGAGCCCATAGATTCAGGATCCAGAGATACAGAGCCCACAGATGTGGAACCCACAGATGCAGAACTCATGGATACATAGCCCATGGATGCAGAAACCACAGATACAGAGCCCACAGATATGGAGCCCACGGATGTGGAACCCACTGGTACAGAACCCATGTATACAGAGCCCATAGATGCAGAACCCATAGATACAGAGTCCACAGATGTGGAACTCACTGATGTAGAACCCACATATACAAAGCCCATGGATACGGAACCTACAGATACAGAGCTCATAGATGTGGAACCCATGGATGCAGAACCCATGGATACAGAGCCCATGGATACAGAGGGCCAACTGTGCTTATTTCTGTGGTTCTTTGACTAATGTAACCACGGGTCTCCCTCAGCAGATTAAACCGAGGACCAAGTCCGTGCCCGGATCTGCTCAAACAGTATCCCCTCTGTACCTAGTACAGAACCTGACTTAGCAGGCCCTCGATAAACACTGCAATGAAGTGAAAATAAACCAGACGTGACAAAGGCACCCATTTTCCTGGGCGGTAGGCTTCAGAGCATAAGCCCCTCATACCCACCTGCCTCACCCTCCACCTGAGTCCACACACACTCAGCTCCCCCTGACTCCCACAGCCAAGCTCTTTCCCTCTGAGCCTCCACTGGGGCAGAGGGGCTGGGCACAGAGAAGCCACAAGCATCTTCGAGGGGGGGCTGGCCGTAGCCCATCATTAGAGATGTGGACCAGAACAGGTGTGACTGCCACGTGGATGTATGCAAAAGAGATTTCAAACCACCCAACCGTTCTATTTAGAATTCATAGCAAAATGGTTAGTTGCTGTAAAAATATATTTGCACATTACACAAATAGACCCTCACAGCAATTATCTTAATGCTGCAGCTACAAATTAACACCTACTTACCTCGGGCAAATTAGCACCAAATTTAATTCGAGTGGCGTGTCCAATGTGCAGGGCGCACAGAGGAGCTTGTGCAGTGTTTGCACGTGGCAGGTTCTTATCTCCAAACTGAGTGATTGGATGAAGGGTTCCGGGGGAAGGGGCGATGATGCCATCCAGCCCAACCTTCCCAGTCCCAGGCTTGCACACGGGTCACACAGAGGCAAGCGCTGATCAATGATTCTCCGGATGCCAAGTCCATGTGTAATGAGGTATAGGGGTTCTTGCTCAGGGCTGGGAGGGGACGCTACTGATCCCACTCCCTGAGGTTCCAGGGTCCCCTAGTAGCAGCCTATAAAGAGTAACTTGCACCATTTGGTGTCAGCTGTGCATAAACTTGGTTTTTTGTTTGTTTTTGTTTTTGAGTCAGAATCTCACTCTGTCGCCCAGGCAGGAATGCAGTGGCACGCTCAGGCCACCACAGCCTCGATCTGTTGGGCTCAGGTGATCCTTCCGCCTCAGCCTTCCAAGTACCTGGAACTATAGGCATGCACCACCATGCCCAGCTAATTTTTGATTGATTGTAGAGATGAGGTCTCGCCAAGTTGTCCAGGCTGGTCTCGAACCAGCAGGCTCAGGCAATCCTCTTACCTCGGCCTCCCAAAATGCTGGGATTATAGGCATGAGCCACCACGCCTGGCTGGGTTTTTGGTTTTTTTTTAATTTTTAAAAAATAGAGACAGGGGTCTCACTACGTTGCCCAGACTGGTCTTGAACTCCTAGCCCAAGCCAGCCATCCTCCTGCCTTGGCCTTCCAAAGTGCCGGAATTACAGGTGTGAGCCACCATGCCCAGACTGTTTTTGAGGCAGGGTCTCATTCTGTTGCCCAGGCTGGAGTGCGGAGGAATGATCAAGGCTCACCAAAGTCTTGACCTCCTGGGCTTAGGCCAGCCTCCCACCTCAGCCTCCCCAGTAGCTGGGACTCCAAGCATGCACCACCATGCTTGGCTAGTTTTTTAATTCTTTATAGAGATGAGGTTTCCCTATGTTGCCCAAGCTACAGATTTGTTAATACAGTCACTCACTACCTACTGTTCATCACAAACACCAGTGGGCCCTGACACTGGTGAGAAGGCATGTGAAGACCACTTGTCCAGGGAGTGGAATCAGAAGCCCCCAGAATCTGGGTACGATACCTGGGAGAGACCCCAAAAGTTGGCAGCAGCAAAGCCCAAATAAACTGACTACCACCCACATCAGGACCTTGTCAGAGGTTTGCCCACAAATCCTGGAGACCCTTAGGCATTCTGAAGCAGCAAGGGGGGTCCCTAAAGAGCTACTGGGGCCACCACCCCCTCCTGGAGGTCCAGACTCAGGGCCTCTCCCATGGCTTTTTGGGTCCCTGAAGCTGCTGCCTCACCAGCATCCTAGGGTTCCAGGGTACTCACTCAGGCATGCACGGTTCACCTGCACAGCCCTCCAGCCACAAGGAGCTGGGCAACCCCACCCCTAGGGCCCACCTGACCCAGCTAAGAGTAATCCTATCTCTCTTCAGAGGTCTGTTTGGGAACCCAAGCCTGAGCTAATCAGCACATGGCAACTTCCCTGACCACAGGGATGGGTTCATTTAGGTCCACGAGGCCCTAGGAAGCTTTCCAGGTCCTTCTGAGAAAGAAGAGCCTTGTTCTCAAGAGGGAACCACTGAGAGATTCTCTCTCCACGCAGCTGTATATGAAGATAAGGCCTGGATGGCCACAGCCAACTGGCTACCTCTTTGAAGATCCAGTCACTCACAGAAAAAGGCAGAGAATATCCAAGTCCTGATCAATCCACGCCTGATCTCTGTGCCATCCCCAGAACTTTTCAGCTACATGGACCAATACATCTCCCTTGACTTTCAGGCCAGTTCAGAGTACTGTCTTCTGTGAATTATAGCCAAAAGCATCCTGATGGCCCAGGTGCCCTGTCCACCCGAGGCTGCGAAAGGGGCTTCCTGTGGGCTCCGACACCTCGGTTCCAACACAGCCCAAAAAGTCTACACCATGTGTCCGTGTGTCCTTCATGGCCCATCACATGTATGTCCTGACAACAGGGCCATGTCTGGCTTACATCTGAGTCCCAGCACTCAGCCAGCTCACGTCGGGGACCCAAGCAGGGGCTTAGGAGTGTCTGCTGAAGAAAATAACAGGCAGAGGGCACAGGACAGAGCTCAAGATCAAAGGCCGGGCCTGGCCTGGCTCCATCTGCACTCCAGGTCACTCGCACTGTCTCCACCGCTCTCTCCCTTCTCTGCTGTCCGGGCTGCTCTGCCCCTGAAGTGGACACAGCTGGGGCCTCCGCTACAGTCTCTACCATCCATACTCAGACCTGTCCGAGTGGGGGACCCCGGGCCCTCTCCTGTCCCCCTAAGGCAAGTTAAATCCATGCTCTCACTCCCAAACCCAGATCCCAGGCCTGGCCTGTTCCCAACTCAGTCGTGACTATCCTAACTGCCTGCCCAACACCCCCATGACAAACCCCTGTGTGTCAAGGGCTTCCTGTCGTTCTTGGAATAAAATCCAAACCCCTACAGGAGCTGATCAGCTCTGTGCCCTGGTTCTGCGGCCCCAGAGCCCTCGCCCTGCCATCCCTACCCCATTCCTCCTCTCTAGCAGTGTAAGCCCCAGGCTGCTACAGACACCTTAAGCACACCCTGGCATCCCTGCCTGATGCAGTAGGGATGTCTGTCCCCTCCACATGGGGAGGTATTGGGTCATGGGGGTGTTGGGCAGGCAGTTAGGATAGTCACGACTGAGTTGGGAACAGGCCAGGCCTGGGATCTGGGTTTGGGAGTGAGAGCATGGATTTAACTTGCCTT